>JAHWFP010088960.1:0-16262 GCA_023313725.1 Lithobius niger
TGCATCTAGTAACTTTCTGTTTACGACCCTCTAAAACTATTGAAGATGTCCCGAACGTGTGCATTGTAGAAGGCATGCCGTCGCTGATCGTAGTGGCTGACCGTCCTCCTTTATGTCTAAGGAGCAGGATGCATGGTTATTTGTACAGCGCATCCTGCTCCTTGTACTACGATTCAAGGTGCTCTTGTGAACATCTTTGAGCGGCGCGGTTGGAGGTTGCGATTTAATCAGTCAATGTATCTGGTGCGTTGTTCCAGTGAGTGCTGTGAGAAGTCAGCAGGTAGATAGTAAAAGCAGTGCTCGAAGTGTGTCATGTGTTCAGAATGTGCCCAGTGCTCAGGATGTGCTCGGTGCACAGTTGTGCTAGTGCTCAGAGTGTGCTCAGTGTTCATGGGTGCCAAGCAGTCAGAGTCCATCACACAGTGCGTCCATGACACGACAGAATGAAGCCACCACTGATAAGTTTGTGCAGGGACCGATGACCTTGTTGTTGGTGATTCGTCTGCTGAAAAATGGTTCTCGGGAAAGTGCGTTGCTGAGTATGCGTCTGCTGTACTAACGGTGCCGTCCTAAACGACCAAACAGAGCGAAGCAAATGCACCACTGTTGGTGACAGTTTGGCTCATTCCCTGCTAATATCCATGTTGATGTGGCTTGATTGACAGCAACATTATCAGCGATGAATATGTTTCGTCAAAACTGCTAGCTCGTGCATGCTCAAACCTCCACCCCCAACAAACCACCTACCTGAGATGGTTCGCAATTTGGCATTGCTCTCACCTGGTCACATCTATTAGCCATTCCTGATGAAATCCATTAGCCAGGTCTGGTCGTGGTGAAGGTATGACGTATCGAATACTTTGATGAGCTTGTTGAGCTGTATTGTAGTTTTGGAAGGGACTGAACGGCTGACGCAAGATCACTGTGCACGTGCGACGTCAAGTTTGGAGCCAAACTGTCTATAACAGTGGTGCATTATGTTCGCTCTGTTTGGTCGTTTAGGAAGGTACTGTAAGTAGTGGCGAGAGGGGTGATTCACCCCCGGCCAGGAAGAAAAAAAGCGAAATCGTTCCCAAGCATCAGCAAAACAGGAAAATTTTGCTGCAGAGGCGGGTATGGTGAACGATTCAGCTCATGTTGACCTCAATACTACGCGTTCAGATTTACAAGTTTTGGTTTATGGTGGAGTCGACAATCTGCAGCTTGGTCAAGAAATTCTAATTGATCAAATGAAAGTGATTAGCAATGAGACTAGCCAAGTAGGTGATCAAACGTACTGTAATGATGAAGTTAGTCAAGAAACTCCTGCTGGTACAGTGATTTCTGAGAAAGACAGGGCAAATGAGCCTCTTGTCAGAGGTTATGCAAATCATAGTATTAATGGTAATAGTGGCCCAGATACAACGTCTGGAGAAGCATTGTTGTGCGGTAGTGGCAGAGTGGAAGTGGGGGTGAGCGTGGGTTAAGAGCGTGCCTACTAAAGCTGAGTTAGGTTAGGCCAAATTTAAAGTCCTTTCGAACCACTGTTTTTTCTATTGCGTCCTAGAATGCCAGGGGTTTAGTGAATAATCAACAAGAAATTGAAGAACTTCTTCAGCATGTTTGGGTATTAGGGGTACAAGAAACAAACTTGCCCTCCTTTGATGGAGCTTGAGCTTTTCAGAGTGATTAAATTTTAAACGGGAGGGATGTTGGGATTTTTGTCGAATGGGCTGTTCCATACGTTCTGTGCCCTGTGTCTGTCATATTTCCCGGTCTTGAAGTGTGTGCAAACAAGATCTTTATGCTTGCTCGATGGACAACTGTTGTTGTCGTGCATGCTAAGAGTCCTCGTTCTGTTGGTGAGTGGAATGTGTGGCTTTGCCAGTTCTCGCTTCCAGTCGTAGTGTGTGGAGACTGGAATGCCCATCACTACGACCGGGGATCTTTTCGTGTAGACACGAGTGGATAGCGTCTTAATGCAGCAATTAATATTAATTAGTTTCATTGTTCAGAATGAAACTCCGACCTCTTCACGGTGGCAAAGGCATGTAGTGCTGGAATCGGTTCTTGTTTTCGTTCTGTGTGCTCCTCAGGGTTAGAAAGCCATTTTTGCTTCTCTGTTTCTGATGATCAACGGGGAAATGATCACTTCCCTCTTGTTTTCATGCCTCTTGTCCAGGGGTGCATCACGACGAGTGATGACCAGGAAGAGGCCCATTGTCTCTAACGGAATTCTAGATGAGTTGCTAAAAGTACTGGTGTTGCTGCCGCGAATCCAGGCAATTGTATGAGGCAGGGGTTGAGGTCTTAGCCATGCTGGTGGACCGCTTTGTGCTCCTGCGCTGTCCGTGACCATTGTCGTGCGTTTCGGCACTGAAAGAGACATCTATGTGACGTTACCCGGTATAAATACCAAGGCACGTCGTAGGAATCTGCATACATTATCCGCATCAAGTGTGATCAGTGTCCTGAAAGAGTGTGTGGTCGAATCTGTTTCAGCTGTATCTCTTATAGAGGCGTGGCAAATAGTTACTCGGAGCTCTGAGCGTGCCTCCCAGAAGTAGGTGTATGACCCAGACAGAGGACCGGGCACCATCTTAAGGGGTGAGGAGATGGCAGATGCTTTCTGTAGCAGGTTTGCGAGTGTTTATTTTCTTCCTGTTGGTTTGCCACCCCTTGTACCAACGGGCAGCCGTGTCGATGGTACCCCATCTGATTTTCCACTAGTAGAATCAGATTTTTCGTCGGCCTTATCGAAGTGCAAGGATAGCAGTGCCCCATGGATTGATTGTGCCCCAGGAATTGAGCATGATCAGTATCCTGAAAGAGTGTGTGATCGAATCTGTTAAGCTGCATCTCTTACAGAGGCGTGGCAAATAGTTACTCAGAGCTCTGAGCATGTCTCCCAGAAGTGGGTGTATGACCCAGACAGAAGACCACTCACCATCTTAAGGGGTTAGGAGATGGTAGATGCTTTCTGTAGCAGGTTTGCGAGTGGTTATGCTCTTCCTGCTGGTTTGCCACCTCCTGTACCAACTGGCAGCTGTGTCGATGGTACCCTATCTGATTTTCCTCAAGTAGAAACAGAACTTTCGTCGCCTTATCGAAGTGCAAAGATAGCAGTGTCCCCAGGGATTGATTGTGTAACATATAGGTCCTTGCGATGCCTCAGTTCGGCATCCATCAGTGAGTGCGTTGAACTCTTTTGCACCATCTTCCAGAGCGGTATGGTTCGTGATGCTTGGATGTTTACTGTTTTAGTACCTTTGCACAAGCGGGGGTCAATGAGGTCACTTGTGGTAAATTACTAGCCAATCTCTCTTATGTCCAACCTTCGTAAGGTTTATGAGCGTATGCTTGTGAAGCGACTAGAGAGCCATCTTGATTGACGAAAAATAGCCAACTGTGGGAGAGACAAACCAAAATTAGACTGAACAAAATTCTTCTAAGGGAAACTGGGGAACTTTGGGGTTAAGTTAGGGTAAAGAGGCTTGTTTAGGTTGGGGAGAAAAAGCCTAACCACAATTGGGCCTACTAGAGGCCTAAAAGCGAAAAAAAAAACACTAATTAGGAGACCTAGCTGGGTTTGAAGAGGACCAGCCAGTTGGCTGGCCCGAAGGCTTTCTGATTTTACCATGCTGGCCCATTGCTTAAATATCTTTTGGTAACCCCTGAATACCGCGAAATAGCCAGGGTATTATGGGAAATGGAAGCTTCTAGAAGGTTTTCTAGAGGCAGGAACCGGAAATTAAATCACAAGGCATAGATAATGTCCACCTACGTAAGAATAGACACAAAGGACTAAAATTGGCAATTGGCCCTAGCAATCATGCAAGTACAATATTTGCGACATACTCCACCACCCACACGAACCTCTGAAATTTACTCCTGGCAAATCTTGTGTCAAAACTTGAAACACATATACCTTGTAACACTCTAACTATGTAAATTTTTATTTTAACATGTCTGTAAACTACAAACTGAAACAAACACATACATCATAGCACATGTGAATACCACTGTCTCTGCAACTACTAAAAACACTTGTTTTTACTACTTAACATGAAAGATGACGAACTCTCAACACCGCGGGTTTTTAAAAAAAAACCTCCCGTGACCCTAGAAATATAGCCTAGGGGTCACGCACTTGCGTTCAAGCAGACGACTTTAGTGATAACTGCGTCTCGGAAGACGACATTACAACCCCAATCCCACAGTTGTGGAATTGGGCTACAACTACGTTTGTAGCCGATGAGTATGATACTACAAAGGTTTGTCCAAGTGAGCCACCCAACAACCACCCAAGAACGAACAAGAAATTGCTCTTAAGAGCGAAACATAAACCATTTATGGCATAAACTGACCTTAACAACTACTGTTAAACGCCACTAAAGGATGAAACCAATTCGCAACGATTACTGTAGAATAGGTGAAACAAGAACTAATGCATGCCACCAAAAATGGCCAAAACAAACTTTGAACATTGCCACCAAGAATGGGCAAAACTGAGAACTGAACATCGAAAACTTGGTTTAAGAAAAAACTCCACACTAGAATTAAATTAGTTCTAACTGACGAAAATTAGGTTAATTTATGGGAAAAAAACCCTTTGGGGAAAAAAACCGTCGCAGAAATATTGCTCTTTACGAGCATACCACCAAGTAACAAAATTGCATGCTTATTGTTTGTTATAAGCCCAAATTAAATTGAATATTGCCGTAAGGCAACCCAAGCGCTAAATTAAGTGTTCCCCCTTCACTAAACCACACCCAAACTCTAAAGCAGCCTTTACGTCCAAACTAAGCCTAAATTAAAAAAAACCTTTGAAGTAAAACTGGTTTTATTTTACCCCGTTAGTCCAAAAGACCAAAAATCCAAAATAGGCCTAAAAATAGGCTTAACCCAAAAAAACCCTAAATCGGATCTCCAAGACCCTTCTGCATATGCCTACCAAATTTCAGCAAGATCGAAGCATGTTACGCTTTACTAGTAGCATAGGCCTAACTAAACAATGGAACTTAAGGCCTAGGCTTAGCCATTGCTCGGCTTACCCACGTTTCACCTTAAGCCCAGAACTGCAACCTCAAAAGGTACAAAACAAAAACAATTACCGACGGAACCTAAGGCCTGGGCTTAGCCCTCGTTGGCTTACCCACGTTTTACCTAAAGGCCCTACTCTGCAACCTGAAAAAGTCAAAAAAAAAAAAAAAAAACCTAAAAGGGGCATAATTAACACCACCAAATGAAAACCCTAACATGGGCCTTACCAAATTCACAAGCAAAAATCGAAAGGTAATCCCACCAGCCTAACAATCGAGAAGAAAAAACCCAAAGGGAACATCCCGTGTTTCGGCACCATGACAAAAAATTGCCAACTGTGGGACAGCCAAACCAAAATTAGACTGAACAAAATTCTTCTAAGGGAAGCTGGGGAACTTTAGGGTTAAGTTAGGGTAAAGAGGCTTGTTTAGGTTGGGGAAACAGCCTAACTACAATTGGGCCTACTAGAGGCCTATAAGCCAAAAATACCCCTAACTAGGAGACCTAGTAGGGGTTGAAGAGGGCTGGCCGGAAGGTTTTCTGATTTTACCATGCTAGCCCTTGCCTAAATACCTTTTGGTAACCCCTGACAACCACGAAATAGCCAGGGTATTATGGGAAATGGAAGCTTCTAGAAGGTTCTAGAGGCAGGAACCGGAAATTAAATCACAAGGCATAGATAATATCCACCTATGTACTAATAGACACACCAGACTAAAATTGGCCATTCGCCCTAGTAACCATGCAAGTACAAGATTTGTGACATGAGTTCTATGCCTGATTGTCTCCAGTTCAATTTGGGTACAGGGCAGGCCGCAGTCCCCAGGTTGCTGTGAAGTACTTGTTATCTGGCATATATGAATAGTGGTCCAAGCCCTCACGATTGCTGCAGTGTTTCTAGACATAAAGGCGGCATATGACACTGTGGACGTCGAGTGGGTACGGTGTAGTATGGTGAACATGGGTCTGGACCCTGGTTTGATCAGTGCAATTTGCGCTTTCTTGGGTGTTCGGCAGTATGTCACCAAAGTAGGCAGCAATTGGTCGACTGTTGCAAGCTCGAGTCGGGGTGCACCGCAGGGGAGCTGCTTAAGCCTTCTTCTCTTTGCTATTGGCATAAATGATGTGCTGGTGGAAGTAAGTGCCGAACGCAATGTCGTTTGCTATGCGGATGACGTGGCTTTGTGGTTTGCTTGTAGTGATCCGATCCTTTGCTGCCAATTCGCTGAGAAGGCTGTTGCCCGTGTCTCTACGCTTCTAGCTGCTCGGAAGTTTAGCCCTAGTGAAGACAGAGCTGGTAGCGTTTAGCAGGTCACGTGTTAGGTATTGTGCCCCGCTGTCTATCTGTGTTGATAGCATGACTGTCACACAGGTTGCGGTTGTGAAGTATTTAGGTGTACTTCTGGATGAGAGACTTGATTGGAATAGACTTTCATTGTCACTCCGAGAGAGGATTCGTTCTCGTTCTGCCGTGCTTAAGAGGCTTTTGAGAATGATGAGAGTGAGACGTGGCTCCCTCCATGCTGTGTACTGGACCTTTGTACATGCCGTTCTGTATTATCATCTTCCGTTTTTGTCTCAGGAGCGCCGTCACGTCACTATGCTTTAAACGGCTGTAATGGGCGATTGCTGGTTGTCACAGGCTGCCTTGTGTCCATCCTGGTTAAGGAACTTTGGGTGGATTCTTGTGAGCTGCCCTTGCACGTGCGAGCAGCGGACCTTCGTTTGAGCAGGGATATTGAGGAAATAGTGGGCAACTCATTTTCTAGTAGAGTGTGCTGCACTTCAGCGGTATCGCAATGACTTATGAGGTACATCCGTCCATTGTGTGAAGTTGATAGCCTGCTCTCCCTTCATTCTTCCCCAAACCTGAAAACGAGGCTGAGGCGTGCAGCTAGTTTTGTAATTAAGTCAGGAGTGCGTGTTTAGGTTTAGGGGTTAGTTTCTGTATACTCACGGGCATCTCTCTTAACCTGTTATGTCTTCACTGCTTTGATTGTGTGTTGAGTGAGTTGTGCTGGTTCTGTACATTTATCCTTTGTAGCCGGGCGAGTGTCTGTGGGCCAAGGCACGGTACAATAAATAAATCATCAATCAATCAACCTAATAAAGCCACATCAAGTCTATTCACATCATTAGGTCTGGTCACAAGGGAGATATATACATAGATTAGTCTTATTTCTATATTGTCTAAATTGTTTCAGTGTATTCTTAACCAACATATTTATACTTTTCTGGATTCCTATTACCGTCTCAATTCTGAGCAATATGGTTTTACACAAGGCTTCTCGACGGTAACCAATCTGATTATGTTCTACCAAGATATTTGTATGCTATTGATAAGGGAACCCCAGTTGGTATTATCTCTTATGATTTAGAAAAAAGCATATGGATCATAGATAGTTGGAACTTAAACTAGAAACTGTTGGTGTTGTTGGTCCCATTAAGCTCTGGATTTTGGAGTTGGCTGTCATCTTGGAGCATTGTATCTCTTACTGGAGCCCCATGATTAGTAAGTTCCCCCAAGGCTCTGTTCTCGCACCTTTGCCCTTTGCGATTTACATTCATGGTTTTTGCCATAACCAGGTTATTAAAAGTAGCAGATTTGCTGATGACACCAAGATGGCAGCCAAACTTCAAAGTTGGAACCTCATTCCCCTCTTGCAGGATTCAATAAATGAAGCTCTAGTTTAAAGGTTAAGTTTAAAGTTTAAAGTTTTAAAGTTTAAAGTTTAAAGTTTAAAGTTTAAAGTTTAAAGTTTCCTATCAATGCAGTAAAATTGTGCATGTTGCATTTGGGGTACTCTAATCCTCACTCCTCTTACGTTTTCGATAATTTGTCTGTAAAAGAGGAAACTTGTTTACGTGATCTGAGTTTTATTGTTGATGATAAACTCACATTCACTCAACACGTAGGGAGTATAGTTAAAAAAGCTAACAACCTGTTGTATCTACTTAACCATGCAATACACCCCAAGCCCTAACCAGAACTTCCAAAAAGACAGGTCCAGATGCGTTTAAAAGGAGTTAAGCGAAGGCGCAGAGACCATGTCAGCCTGACGGGCATTCCAGGGCTTCACTACCCGTTCATAGAAGTAACGTGTCTAATGCTGCCAAGAGAGAAATTTCTCCAGAATTTGAAAGGGTAATCCCTGGGGTTAGAGCTAGAGTAAAAGAAAAAAATCAGAGATGTTAACTTCAATTAGGTGGTGAATTATTTTATATGTTAGAATAAGATCACCCCAGAGGATCCAAGTGTTGACCGAAACAAGGGAAAGTTGCTTAAGCCTTTCGTGGTACGGGATAGAATTTAATTTCTTACACCACTTAGTGAGCCGGTGCTGACAAGTTTCCCGGCGAGTCAGAATGGAGGCATAACAGGAACGAGAAATCTGAGAGCAATACAACTTCACAGGTCTCAGAAAAAACTTTGTAAAGCATGGTGTAAAGAGAAGGTTCTGAGAAAGAAATGAGCTTTTCTGTAAATCCTGGAAAAGATACTGTCGACATTGGAATGGAATTGTAACAATGCAACAATGTAACAATGCCAATCAGTAAACGCCAGCCTCAAGGAGTAGCCTGAAGATTTTGTACTTACACTACCTTTGCCTACTGACCATACTTCATTAGCTCATCTCTAATGTAATCCTAAAACTAAAGCTAACCTGATAACCACTTCCACCAGCCATTAAATACAACTGCATACCAACAAAATATCGCAGACTCTCCAGAAGCTCCCAAGTAACTCTTCCCGGTGATACATGACTCAACTTAGCCGAACCCTAGCTTAACACTGTAAACGCCTGCAACACCATAGTCAGACAAGACCGAAGATATTGATATTGATATTTAATGAGCCTATAAAAACGACCTGAAGAATGAAGATTGAACAAATGCCAACAACGCTGGTGGGGCAAAAATTCATCTGCACTTGATGAGGAAGCATTATCTAGACCCCTACTAGTGTGTCACCGCCAAGTAGATGTTTAATTGATGTGCATGCACAATGTAAGTAGAGGCTGTGGGATCCAGTTAGCAGAATCATTACAGACTACTGCAGTTAGGACCCTGTGTCCCGCAGTGTTCTTAGAGCTACTGGGCAGGGTGCGTCTCTTTTGTTGCGCTTTACCTCTCCCCTTAATGTTGCCGTCGCGCATCCTTTCAGCCCATGGGCCTGGTGTCTGGATATGGTGGTGGTGTTTTCGTCATCAGGGCTGGACAGTGACATATATTGTGAGATTTTTTTGCGACGCATCCTTTAGTCGAGGGTCTTGGACTGTTGCAGTAGGGGCTGCCATACTCGTCACTAAAGATATTGCGAAGTCTTCAGCTTGTTTTGGTGTCATCAAGCACAGTATGTGAACTTTGCGCGATTTCCGCAATGCTGGATGAAGCTCTGGATTTGGCACACCCTGCTGTTGTTGTTAGCGCTGATTCTAAGTTAGCCATTGCCATCTTGCAGCACGCTGTGGCTACGCTAGACTTTCCTTTAGTATTTTTGGTTTGTAAGAAACTGTGGGCTGTGTGCTGTCGGAGTGCTGTGGCTCTGCGGTGGGTTCGCGGCAACATTGGCACTGCTGGTAACGAGCAAGCGGATGGTCTTGCAAAGCAGGCGATGAATTCTGGTGGCAGCGACCTTATAGCTTCTCCAGTCTCCTCGGGCACTACACCCGATGGTTGCTGCGTGGTTTACACGTCAGTAGACAGACGAATGGTGCGTCGTGGAAACTGGTCGCGGTCTGAATCGCAGTCAGCAGGAGAGTGTTCGGTTATCAATCATGACGGTCTGCTGCGAAGGGATGCTAGGACTTTGTCGCTCCTCCGTACTGTTCACTCCCTCCATCGGGCTCATCAATTTCGACTTGGGTGGATAGACTTCAATTTGTGTAGGGTCTGTTTGGTTGACTTCATGCTTGAGCATTTCTTGCTTTTATGCCCTGTCTTCCGGCAACAACGTACGGCACTGGCATCAATCCTCTGGGTAGACCCAACGGTTGCCGGTCTTCTTTCGCTCTTTGGTGGCCATGCATCCATTGGTCGGTTGAAGGCTGTCGCGCACTTTGTACGTGCTACAAGGATTAGAGTAGAGGGAGCAGGCCATCTTGTCTTCTCCATTCTCTCCCTCTATTGCGTTGTAGTGGGTATTCCTGTGGTGTGTGATATCAAATCAAGGCGGCTCACTAGCAGACGGTGTCTTTTAACACAGTCTACTAGTGACTGTTACTAGTGGTGTCAACATTTGGGAACATTTGTCGTTTACAGAGAAAAAGTGCCCTTAGTAACGTTTGATTGTTTAACTGGTTAATTCTCATCTGGTATAAAGACACGTCTACAGCTTGGTAGGGAAAGTTAGCAAATATAAATTTTGGCTCACATGTAAAGAGTCGTATGGGAATTGCCTTCTTTATAAAATGGGGCTTGCAGCTAAAAGCATGTGGCCCTGAATTGGCTCGTTAGTGCAAAATTTTTATGCAACCATTGTTTGTATTGTCATCCAACACTATATTATAACTTATTTGCTTACGTGTTGTTAGTGCTTTTCAGCGCTTGTACATAGTAGAGAAGACATGGGATGATCAGTGGTGACCAGTCGAGTGAAGAAACTTGGATTCGAAAACTAAAACTGGTAAAAGAGGCCGCTAAGTTCCAAATGGTTCGGCCCTTCAAAGGAGTGATATCAACACACCAAAACATTCGCCAAGTTAATCGCACCGCTTGATAGTTGAAGGTTAAATGCAAAGTAGTACATTGCTACTTTCGGCAGCTGCAGAATTCAAGTTTCATTTAACGTCGGTGCGATTAAGGTGGCGAATGTTTTGGTGTATTGATATCACTCCTTTGAAGGGCCGAACAATTCAGAACTTGGCGGTCACTTTTACCAGTTTTAGTTTTTGATATCAGTCCTTTTTTGAAATTGTGTATTATACTCAACTCCACTACCGTGCAGATGTGTAATATCATGCCACGTCTAAGTGGTTTTCAACACTTTGCTACAACCTTTTACCAAGAGGCCGAACCATTCTCCTGTTAGTCATCTCTTTATAGGCGTTTGGTTTGGTTTTAATGTTGTTGTAATTTGTTTTATTTAGTTAGTTTTGGTGAGTTGATATCACTCCTTTGAAGGGGCACCACTATCAACTTGTTGGCCTCTCTACCAGTGTTGGGCTTAGTTTATTTTGCTTTGTTTTCACAGTTTGTTTATTTTTCGTGATTTGGACGTGAATACAATTTCTTTGTCAACGTTGTTTAGATTTATCGTGATACACTAGTGTGTATCTAGGCTCGCACGTGAGTATACACGTTGTCATTGTCCGAACTACGGCCGTCCAATGAGTGATGATGCCGACAATACTGACTATGGTTATAACAATTTTTTTCATAATTGCAGCGCCCTCCCACGCCTTCCCCGTTACACCCCTGGCTCCAAACCATCAAAGGTACGCAGTTCGTATTATACTGCAGGCATTCGTCCAATTTCATAGCTGGAAGCCTTCCCGTTATCTCGGTATCGATGAATAATCACCCCATGGAAATTAACATGGGGATGAGCAGACTAGCTAGCTAGCAACTAGTAACACATTTACAACGTTATTAAGGGTCATATTTTGGATTGAAAGCAGCTTAGCTGGCATTCGTATACGAGTTAATTTTTGTCAGGTGGGTCATTGCTCTCGATTTTCACACAATTTCAGCTTTTGTACCGCATTATTATTTTTCCTCAAGTAGCTGAGATGTGCTCAACTGTGCTCCAGGGTATTAGACAAATGACAATGGTTTACAACCCCGACAATTGAATTGATGTGATGTTTGTTGCCTAACTTGGCGTGACACACTAGCGTGTGTCTAGATTTGTAGTTGTTGAAAATAGTACGTAGTGTTCAGTTGCGTATTTGGCTGCAGGCGGTAATTTATTCAGGCGGCTCCAGTTCTGTATGTACTTTAGGTTAGTTTGTAAGTAGTTAGTAAGTAGTTTTATTGTAGAGTGAGCGGATGGCTTGTAAGCCTTAAAGCTCAATAAAAGAAATTCAATTCAATTCAATAGTTTTAATTGTTTCAGTAGTTTGAGTTTTTGTAGCAATAGTAGTTTTTATTACGTTGCATCCAGGCGCATGACCACGGGTGCAGGCCTGGGAATAAACCAATCTGAATCTGGTTGACTAAGAAACAGGGTATCTTTAACTGCAGAGGTTTGGATTTTTTTAAGGTACACGAATCCAAACTGAATGATCTCCCGCCACGACGATGAGAGGGACAAGTTTTCTAGAAAGAAGAGTAGGAAATAAAATGCAGATCGTGTGCACAGGATCCAATTAACTAGGAAAATAAAAGGATTATCTATAAAAAAAGAAGTATGTCTTGTTTACGCTCCAAGTTTGCTGGTTAATCTAGACACATGCTAGTGTGTCGCCACCAAGCAGAAAGGATAATATATTAATTGTTATTGTTAGTGTTATTTTTGATTTTTGCATGTACAAGATGCTCATCGTGGCTGATTGATGAGAGATCCCAACCTGGCTGTGGAGGTTAACGGATCTGGTCTAGTTCCTGGAAAAGGGACTTTGGCAAAGTTCACGCCAGGACTTCCGGCCAGGAAAGCGTGAGAGGCTACTATGCTCCTTCAACAGCTATGGGAACTTATTCTGGCCAATTCTAGACAATCTTTCGTCCCCTACGATGATTGGAGGTTTCCCGATTTGAATTCCCGGATTTGCCCCTCCCTCTACCAGACATTTCTTCTCTCAAAAAAGGCTGGTAATGTTCAATAAATTGAGCATATTCAGTAAACTTTGGTACGTTCACACTCTCTTGAAAGTTGGAAGTTAAACCAAAATTGGCATAAAATAATCCGCCAAGTTTCCAAAAAGGGTCTGCCTTTGACAGTAGTGATATCATTCAACAAGGAAATGGCCGCCAAGCTTAATCCTATTGACCAAGTTAATCGCACCGAATAATACTTTGTACTTAAAGGAAAACGTAAAGATTGCTACTGCAAGTAACAATATTATAGTTTTCATTTAACTTTCGAAATATTAGTCGATGTGATTAATTTTGTTAATAGGATTAACTTTGGTGGCCTATCTCTGGTTGAATGACGTCAGTACTTTCAACTACCGACAATTTATGGAAACTTGGAGTTACTGTTATACCAGTTTTGGTTTTGTGTGGATCCTTATTACGAATTAGTTTATTTACTGCTTTGACGTCACCCTCGTGCGTGAAAGTTAAAATGTTGGCTGCCCATTTGGCTTGCCGTCGTGTAATACTCAAACAAAGGCCAAAGCAACTGAAAAAGCTGCGGGCAAACCAACTTCCAACTGAAAGACTTACGCTTAGAGCGAAGCAAGCGAAATTCAGTGCGTTTGCAAAGAGTGCGTAAGACCAACTTGGTATGTCAAAGTAAAAAGAATTCCAAAACAAACACGAATTCGTTTGTAGTTTAAGGTAAGGTTTAACTGATCCGAAGACGCAACAGCAGAGAAGCAAAAATGAACTTCCCTATAAGGTTTCGTACTACGCAGTGTTGCCGAACTGTTTAGTCTACGTGAAACATTACTGCTGTACTCACCCATTAGACACGTAAATAAAATTAAAACAGTCGCTCAATTTTCAAAGTTATTGCAAGAATACTATATTTTACAATACAGTAGGGAGCCTAGAAGCTCATCTAAACATTCTGTGCCTATTTTCCATGCTAGTTTTCATATTACTCAGCCTTCTCCAATTTCAGTGATAAATTTATTTTTGATCGTACATTAAATTTTTTTCTTGGTTGTATAAAACTATGTAACTAAGTTAGTAATTTTATTGTTTATTTGTTTGTTTGTGTGTCTGCAGTGGGAATCGCGATAATCATTATTGTATTGAGGAAGGCAGTGGGAATCTCGATAACCTTTATTCAATTGAAGTCCGTGCATGGAATTCATGAGGGTTGGACGACTGGCCGATGGGCGAATGGTAACGATGGAGTTTAATTTGTAAGGACCTTCAATGATAACTGGCAGATGTAGTGACGTAACAGTATTTGTCATGCAAACGAGGAATCACAAAAATGCTTTATAAAAACGAGCAATAAAGGAAGGGGCTGCCCTAGTTTTATGTATGTTTTCATGTGCATTACATGTGTATATTCTTTGTTGATGACCAAGTTGTATTTCAGGTATGATATTAATTTTGCTTAGAAAATTTTAATTTGGATAGTAAAAATTTTCAACAATCTGTTGTTGCTATAGACCTTTTTATTTTATTTTCGTGTAAAGATCTTAATAATTGGATTTTCAAGTTGTTAGGCCATATCAGCATTATTTGTTGCATTGGTTAATGCCCACATAAAGATACTTGTGCTTTCTTGCGTATTAACGAAAACTAGCGGAACCGCTCACTTCACTTGCTCATTCCACGTCGTCACGCTACGCTCGAGGAGCTTTCATGGTACAACTCTTGTGCTGCTGACAGACACTCCACGTTAAACGCTCAAGCAAATGGTCAGAGTGCAGTACGCGTTTTTCGTAAGGCTTCACTGCATAAACAAATGATAACCACAAATCATTCCAACAGTCTGGCCATCAGAGAGCTACGTGCGCATTGATCCGTGCTTCAAGTAATTCTTTAATTCCAAGACCATCACAAAATCATGTGCTGATTATTTCGATGCAAACTAATTGTAATTGTAATTGTTGCTCACAGTTCGTTCATCACATTCCTAAGCGTGCCTGCATTTCGTCTAGATCATTCAAAACATACGATTTGTTTGTTTGCCCATTTGTACGTCTTTTTCTCCAGAAGTAATCTCCTATGAAAGATTGAGAGAGAGCAAAGCAAGACACACATTGAAAAAGTTTACTTTATGTGGAAATCGCTCACTCTGCTCACTCAATCCATGCGCCACCGTGATTCTGACACACTAATGTTTTGCACCCTTTTAAAACCAGGTTTCCATGCATCAAGTCAGTTGATAGAAAACCAATTTTATTATCTGGATGTGTTACGTTGCAAAATGTGTCTCCGTTTAGGTTATTTTTTGCATGCATCCTTTATCAGATTATCTCAGTGCATAACTCCAGATTATCTCAGTATGTAGCTAAGAGTTTCAAGACGATCCATGATTCATGTAATTTCTATGTTCTGATTATTGTACTGATTATTTCCACGGAAACTAATTGTAATTATTGCTCATAGTTCGTCCATCACATTCCTAAGCACGCTTGCATTTCATCTATATCATTTTCTCCTCCAGAAGTAATTCCCTACGAAGGTAGGAGATGAAAGATTGAGAAAGAGCAAAGCGAGACACACATTGAAAAGGTGTACGTTATGTGGAAATCGCTCGCTTTGCTCATTCAATACATGCACCTTCTTGCTTCAGAAATACAAATGTTTGACACTGTTTTAAAACCAGGTTGCCATTCATCAAGTTAGTTGATACAAAACCAATTTTAAAATCTACATGTGGCGTGTTGCAAAATACGTCGTCCTTTGAGAATATTTTTTCCGTGCATGCTGTTCCAGATTACCGCTCTTTGCTTGAGGAGGTTGTCATGAACAAATTATGACTTCATGGACACACATCATGAGGAGTTAAAAAAAACTTTGACGTTACATTATCAGGTTCTTTTGTGTATTTGAGGGTCGTAATATTAAGTTACAGCGTTGAAAATGGGCATATCCGAAGCGCAATTTAATTATTTTTTGTTTGGCCTTATTCCCACGTTTGAACGTGCTTTGGTTCCAGAAGAGTAGAGATACAAACGCGCACGCATGCACATCATACGTTTTTAATGATGTCGATGTTCAATGAAAAAGCCATCATGGCCAAAAGACGTTTTAACATTTAAATTATCGCATTTTTTTACTATTTGGTATTCGTATGCAGGTTGAAGGAATAGGGTTTTAGTGTACCTTTTATTATTGTTTATTTTGTTTGAGTAGGTTGGTGTATTTTTATGTTAAAAATTATTATACGTTTATTGATTACATTGCTCGAAATTAAATTAATAACTTGTGTGATCTACAATAATAACTAAAATGCACATAATACAATATTTGTTTCATAAATGGACTGCATGCGTAAATAACATATATTGTATACAATCTGTGTACAGATTGTTAGTAGTTTTAGATTTATTAAGGTTTATAACTTTTATGAGTACATCTATTAATTTCTTTTTAATATATGTTTGTTTTGAAAATATGACATTTTTTCTAGTATGTTAAATATGTATGGAAGGCAAAAATCTTTTTTT
>JAHWFP010088970.1:0-13180 GCA_023313725.1 Lithobius niger
AAGTAAATGGGTTTGATTGGTGATAAATAAATACTGGTGCAAATCCATTTCTGTCATATTTGTACCGAAGACCTACCGTTTTCTCTTAAATGTCTTTTTGATATCGATAAGGAAAATGTAGGCACTGAAACTGAGTGTGTGCAGCAGAGAAGCCAAACGTGCACAACATCAACAATACCCGACGTTTCGAGCTGACTCCAACTCATTTACAAGGGAACAAAACATACACTTACAATTTCATAAAGGTACGAACAGGCAGCAGAATGCAGACAAAACTGCCTAAGTCGAACCAAAGTCCCCACATTCGAACAAAGTAAAAAGAAGAACTAAAAATTAAAAAAATTAAAAAATGTAAAAAGCAGGAAGAGGAGAGGGACCTCTTTGTGCTAAAAGCACAAGAAGAAGTGGCGACTATTGAGTGCAGCCAGTTTTTTTCCACTTTTTCCTGGAGGTGAGGGCTTCAAACAGTAATATCAATAGTACTCTGGTATCGAAACTTCGTATCTGAAAGCTCTCTGAAGAGTGTTAAGTAAATGAAGCAAGCAGTCTGCATTAAAGACTTGTGAGGAAACACAATACAATAGTCTGAAAAAGAAAGAAAAGACTACTGCCCCGACTGGGACTCGAACCCAGGACATCCCGTATACTAGCCGGGCGCTCTAACCACTGCGCTACCGGGGCGGGTACTGGTATTTCTTTCTTTCTCAGACTATTGTATTATGTTTCCTCACAAGGACAGTCTTTAATGCAGACTGCTTGCTTCATTTACCCATTACCTTGTGATTTCTTTATTTATATGAGTGTTAAGTACTCTTTAAATTTGTTGTCATTAGGCAACTGATGATTATGAACAGAGTGGGCCGTTTAAAGCAACGCACGGAGTTTCAAGGTAAAGCCTTGTACGAATTTGTGGGATTTGGAAAAGAACCTTTGAGTTCGAAGTGTTAGTTTTGTAGCCAGTTATTTTTTAAATGCTGAACTAGAGAGTTGTTGTTCTCACGAAGTTTGAAGTTCGATTTGTGGTATGTTAATCGTTCAATCATCCCTTAGTCACTGTGTCCTATATAGGTGACAGCGCATGATTTATTTTCACAACGTATTTGGTATTTGGTTTTTGGTGTTTCTTTGGAGGTGTGCAGGAATCTTGAATTCAGCCTGCATTTTCTTTTGGAGTGACAGCTTAAGATTTGGTTGATTCTTGGTAACAAGTTGAATACCCTGAGTGCGAAGTAGGTAGCGAAGGGACTCATTTACACCTTGCAATGTACGGAATAACAATACCCTTGCCACCCCCCCCCCCCCGGGGGAGCGGGGGGGGGTTTGTGAAGTAGAAAAGAAAGACTAGAAACTCGAGTGAAAAGGTGAAATGGATTGCCCCAGTTGACATATTTAAAAATAATGCAACGAAATTCAGTCAAGAGGTGTTGTGGCTGAGAGGTGTGAGTACTCGCTCTCTGTATTTCATTAAAAATTGTGTAATCCAGAAAAATAATCCTGTCCCTGTGGTATACTCCCGTAGAAATTTGAGTTCTGATTTGTCTAACCAATTGTAGGGGCTTTAGTACTTATAAAACAACAAAAAAAACTTGGGTAGACTTTACCACAGTCCGCACGAGATTCTACAAACGCCATTTTACAAAATGACTGCCGTCAATTTTCTTTTTTTTTTGCCTATTTCTACATTTAGAGCACTTATAGTCTCCCTTCATGTGTCTTAATATACTTTTTTTATATTAAGACACATGAATCAAGATACATTAATCTGAAAGTAAGGTTCCCATGATCCTAGGACAGATGTATTTGCCCCATCAATAGTCTACACGAGATTCTACAGACGCCATTTTACAAAATGGCTGCCGTCAATATTCGTTTTTACCTATTTCAGCTTTTAGAGTACTTACAGTCTTCATTGATGTGTCTAAATATGTTTTTTGGGTCATGGAATCTGAAAGTAAGGTTCCTATGATCCTAGGACTGATCCATTTACCCCATCAATAGCCTGTATGAGATTCTACAGATGCCATTTTACAAAATGGCTTCTGTATCAGTCTTCATTTTGGCCAATTTCAGCTTTTAGTACTCTTGCTGTCTCCCTTGATGTGTCTAAATATATGTTTTTTAGGTCAAGGAATCTGACAGTAAGGTTCCCATGATCCTAGGACTGATGTATTTAACCCATAAATAGTCTGCACGAGATTCTACAGACACTCTTTTACAAAATGGCTGCCGTCAATATTCGTTTTTGCCTATTTCATCTATTAGAGTACTTACAGTCTTCATTGATGTGTCTAAATATGTTTTTAGGGTCAAGGAATCTGAAAGTAAGGTTCCTATGATCCTTGGACTGATCTATTTACCCCACCAATAGCCTGTATGAGATTCTACAGATGCCATTTTACAAAATGGCTTCTGTATCAGTCTTCTTTTTGGCCAATTTCAGCTTTTAGAGCTCTTGATGTCTCCCTTGATGTGTCTAAATATATGTTTTTTAGGTCAAGGAAACTGAAAGTAAAGTTCCCATGATCCTAGGACTGATGTATTTGACCCATCAATAGTCTACACGATATTCTACAGACGCCATTTTACAAAATGGCTGCCGTCAATATTCTTTTTTGCCTATTTCAGCTTTTAGAGCACTTAGAGACTTATTGATGTGTGTAATATATGTTTTTTTGGTCAAGGAATCTGAAAGTAAGGTTCCTATGATCCTAGGACTGATATATTTACCCCGTAAATAGTCTGCGTGAGATTCTTCAGAACGCCATTTTACAAAATGGCTGCCATCAGTCTTCTTTTTGGCCTATTTCAGCTTTAGAGCACTTGCAGTCTTCCTTGACGTGTTTAAATATATGTTTTTTAGGTCATGGAATCTGAAAGTAAGATTCCCATGATCCTAGGACTGATGTAATTGTCCCATCAATAGTAGTAACATTTTTTATTTCATGTTACAACAAACAAAACAATGTTTATATTGTGGAATGAAAAACTCTTTTGGGGTGTTTTGCATGTCCATAATTGACTGCATATATCCATTCTTTTTATTTCTTTCATTTTTTCAAGTTAAAAATTTCCTGCTATTTTTGAAAAAAAAACCGAATAAGTTTCTTGCTGGTCTGACACTCACTCTGTGGTTCCAGAACCTTTGAGTATGACTTTGGTACTAACAAGTGTTCAATTATACTAACACAGGGCAATTGTGTCACTTCTAAGGGTATGAGAACCTAATTTTCATACGATTTTGTGCTTATTAGTACCACTGTAAATTTATGTAATATGTATATTCTACATGCTTTCTTCTGTATTCACTAAAGAGTCAAGTGTATTTAGTCTTAGTGCACTTATTTTCACACATCATGGAAACGTTTAGTATTTTGCTTTGCAGGTGAAGTAAAACAGAAGAGAAATGGATGAAAAACAAGCACTAGGAAAGCAACTTGCATCTGTTAATCACAAAGAACTGATATCAGTTTTGATCTACAAAAGTACATTATCTGCTAGATAGTGGACACTAAGTAGTTGGTACGAATAATGGGTGAAAAGGAATTCGAGAAGCTGCTGAGATTAAACACGTTATAGTGGATAAAAGACTTAAACAAGTTACAGTGTAAGATGAGTTTGTTTGCTATAATGTTACAGACAGTTGCTGTAAATTATTTGCTTTGAACAAAACACTTGGCACTTCCAAATGCAATATATTTCGAAGAAATGTTTTTCTGTTGTTTTTTTCAACTGTGTTTACTGTATATATTTCCCATATTTTTTGAAATATCCCTCCAAACACGATTTGTGGTTGAACAGGTCTGCACCAAATACTCCAGTGTCTGTTTCCAGATCAGCTATCCCAGTGTAAGCATCATCTTGAAAATAAATAGCAGTTTCTAATAACTTGTTTGCCTTACGAAACCTGTCCCGCACACCAGCTACCTGACCACAAACAGTACATCTTAGAAGTGTAGATAATATGACTGAAGAAGGAAGAGCTCGTGGGGTAACTACTGACCTAGTTTTACGTGACGTTTCAACCATAGAAGTTTGTTTAGGTTCCAAATCTTCATCTTTTTCAACTGTTTCGTCTTGAATTTTAGCAACTTGTCAAGTGTTTTGTTCGAAGTATATGATTTATAGCAACTGTTCGTAACATAATATACAAACTCATGTTGCACTGTAACCTGTTTGTCTTTTATCCACTATATCATGTCTAATCTCAGTAGCTTCTCGAATTCCTTTCTGCCATTATTTGCACCAACTGCTTTGTCGATGCCCGCTATCTGGCAGGTAATTTACTTTTGCAGATCAACACTGACATCAGTTTCTTTCTGATAAACAGATGTAAGTTTCTTTCCTGATGTTTGTTTTTCACTCATTTGTCTGCTGTTTTACTTCACCTTCAAGACAAAAATATTAAATGTTTCTATGATGTATGAAAATAAGTGCACTGAGACTAAATACACTTGATTTTTTAGCGGATATGGAAGAAAGAATGTAGAGTATACTCGTTACCTAAATTTACTCTGGTACTAATAGGCAAGCATAAAATCGTAGAAAACTAGGTTCTGATACCCTTAGAAGGGACAAATTTACCCTGTGCTAACATAATTGAACACTTGTTCGTCCCAAAGTCATTCTCGAAAGTTCTGTATCCATAGAGTGAATGTCAGACCAGCATGAAAATTATTGTTTTTTCAAAAATAACTGGAAAATTTTAACTTGAAAAATGAAAGAAATAAAAAGAATGGATATATGCAGTCAATTATGGACATGCAAAACCCCCCAAAAGAGTTTTTCATTCTATAATATAAACATTGTTTTGTTTGTTGTAACGTGAAACAAAAATGTTACTACTATTGATGAGGCAAATACATCAGTCCTAGGTTCATGGGAACCTTTCTTTCAGATTCCTTGACCTAAAAAACATATATTTAGACACAGCAAGGAAGACTGAAGTGCACTAAAAACTGTAACAGGCAAAAAAAGAATATTGACGGCATCCATTTTGTAAAATGGCGTCTGTAGAATCTCGTGTGGACTATTGATGGGGTAAATACATCAGTACTAGGAACATGGGAATCTTACTTTCAGATTCCATGACCTAAAAAAAACATATATTTAAACACATCAAGAGAGGCTGCAAGTGCTCTAAAAGCTGAAAAAGACAAAAAAGAAGACTGACAGCAGCCATTTTGTAAAATGGCGTCTGTAGAATCTCGTGCAGACTATTGACGGAGTAAATACATCAGTCCTAGGACATGGGAACCTTACTTTCAGATTCATTGACCTAAAAAACATACATTTGACACATGAAGGGAGTCTGTAAGTACTCTAAGCGTTGAAATAGGCAAAATAAAGAAGATTGAACGCAGCCAGTTTGTAAAATGGCGTCTGTAGAATCTCGTGTAGACTATGGATGGGGCAAATACATCAGTCCTAGGATCATGGGAAGCTTCCTTTCAGATTTCTTGACCTAAAGAACATATATTTAGACACATGAAGGGAGACTGTAAGTGCTCTAAATGTGGAAATAGGCAAAAAAGAAGATTGATGGCAGCCATTTTGTAAAATGGCATCTGTAGAATCTCGTGCGGACTGTGATAAAGTCTACCCATTTTTTTTTCTTTTATACGTACTAAAGCCCCTACAATTGGTTAGACAAATCAGAACTAAAATTTCTACGGTAGTATATCACAGGGACTGGATTAAAAGCAGTAATACTGACGAGTACAAGCAATGATGGCCAGAACAAAATGTTTAACAGCACTGAACACTGTACACGAAAACAAATTCAATCATTGCTCTCACGACTGTCAGAGAAGATGAGAAAAGGTACACCAGTGGGGATTACAGAAGCACAAGAGGAGAAGTGTTAGACTGCAGAAAACTTTACACCTGAAACAAGTGCACGGCAAGAAATTGTAAGAGCCCTGCAGCTGAGATTCGATCCATAAACTAAGAGAAGGTCAACTGGGTAATGGTAAAGTTTAACAATAAGTGCTACCAGGTGGAAATGAAAGCTGGGAGTACACAACTGTAACACATACCATAGTATGCTGCTCCTGTCGTTTTGGAATGGGGCCTCACCACAACACGTAAACCCCAGCCTAAGCGAAAATATCAGATTTTCTTGTCAATTCTGTAGATTATTTCAGTTTATACGCTTGAGAAATTAAGTTACATGCTTGATTTTAGTTTATATGCTTGAATTTACGCAGATTAGTTTGCTTACATTTGATTTAAAATAGGCCAGTGTCGTACAGCGGGTTTGTAAGTTCCAACGAAACACAATTTTCGTTCTTCGAACCAGCTCACTCGACTTCCAACCAATCAGAAGGTGATATCGCTTTAACTAATCATAGAGCGTAACACATTCGAATTTTAGGGGGAACGCTGACGTAGCAGATACAAACCAGCTGAGATAGCTGCGATCCATGCTCCACTAATAGTAAGCGAGGAACGCAGCTTCAATCCCAGTTTGCCTTGAGCAGACGACGCTCGCATTCTGCTCTCACCGGCTCTCACAGTTTGGAAAGAGAACGGAAGTTTTTTTCCCAGTTTCAAGTCGCAGATTCAATCCCTGTTTGTTTTGAGCAAACGATGCTCGCTATCTGCTCTCACCGTTTGGAAAGTGATCGTCGGTTTTTTTTTACTGAACACTGCTTAGCCAAGCGTGTAAACAATCTCCCCACCCCAACCCACTCCAGATGAAAGCTTGATGGACAGGGGACGGATTAGCGGTTGTGGTATTGCTAGGCCGGCAGGCCATCCTACTCGTATTTTGTGACGAGCCTCTGTGGTTTGGAAAGCGAACGGTGTTTTTTTTTTCTGAACACTGGTTAGGCACGCATGTAAACAATGCTTCCCCCCCCCCCCCCAATCCGATGAGAGCTTGATGGACTTAGCGGTTACGTGATTGCTAGTGATAAGTCATTATTTACTAACAACAAGTTTGT
Organism: Lithobius niger; assembly: GCA_023313725.1. Taxonomy (NCBI): domain Eukaryota; kingdom Metazoa; phylum Arthropoda; class Chilopoda; order Lithobiomorpha; family Lithobiidae; genus Lithobius; species Lithobius niger. The sequence goes on from JAHWFP010088970.1 coordinate 6,945, forward strand.
TTATATATTATTACGTATTTTATTAAGTAGCTAAACCTAACGTAATACGCCATTATAATCGTGCTTACTTCGATATCCCATCATACTGCTGCCTCATCTGTAGTCCTGAAGCATTCATCCTATGCACTGATGGCAACCAACTACCTCACAGTCAATATGCATTATTACGGCACCTTCCTAAACGACCAAACAGAGCGAACCAAACGCACCACTGTTGGTGACAGTCTGGCACATTCCCTGCTAATATCCGTGTTGATGCGGCTTAATTGACGTCAACATCGTCATCGATGAATCTGTTTCGTCAAAATTAGTAGCTCGCGGATGCTCAAACCTCCACCCCAGCAAACTACCTCCCTGAGATGGTTCGCAATTTGGCACTGCTCTCGCCTGGTCACATCTATTAGCCAATCCTGGTCAAATCCACTAGCCAGGTCTGGTTGCGATGAAGGTACGACGTATTGAATACTTTGCTGAGCCTGTTGAGCGGTGTTGTAGTTTAGGAAGGTGCTGAACGGCTGACGCAACATCACTGCGCACGCGCGACGTCAAGTTTGGAGCCAAACTGTCTCTAACAGTGGTGTGTTCTGTTCGCTCTGTTCGGTGATTTAGGAAGGAACTGTTAGACTACATAAGACCAGCGGCGTAAATAAACATTTTCCTGGGAATGGGAGGGGGGTGCTAATTACACATTTTTACGCCCCCGTCAACCGTCTTTTAGCGCCCCCTTCAGCATGCACAATAAAACTCCACATAGGAGGCATGTTTTAAAATACTTAGCTTTATCATTATGTTCTTCATTAAAGACCGTTGCATAGAACGTTGCTTGCTTACCCAATTATGTCTTCCTCCATCTCTCCCCCCCACCCCCAAAGAAAAACGTTTGTGGGGGGGGGGCGGACGGCGCCCCCCCCAACCTTCCTGTCTGCGTCTACGTCCATACACCCTACATTAACGCGGTACTCGTGAGTTACTTCTCCCTTTTTTTCAGAATCCACCGTTTTGGGTTTGAAAACCTGACGCAGTACCCACCTGTGGAATTCAGTTTGCTTGTCAAGATTCTTCCGAAGCCACATTCTAAAATTACTTTGCCGCTATTTTTTTTGGCATTCACTGACTACGATAAAGACATTTCAACGTACCTACTACGTGTCCAATAATAATTGTCCCCCAACCATCGCTTCTTCCTTTTCCCTACACCTTACACCCAAACGTGAAGGAACACCGGTTCTTCCTGCTGCATCGTCTATCTTCAAACGTTCTTATTTTTATTTAACTACGATGAAACTTTGCTACGATTTACTACTTCTTCTTCACTTACGTAATCAATTTTTTGTCCCCTCCTCCACCTACCACCGAACGAAGCATACGTAGATTCTTCCTCAGTGTTTTCACTCCCCGCCACCGCATCTATACGTCGCAATTTCGCCCCCCCCCCCCCCCCCCCCCCCCCCCCCCCCCCCACGGATTGGCTGCAGGTCGGGGGAGAAAGGGATAGCAGTATGCAGCCGCTGGCCACTGGAATGTTGAGGTACTTCAACGCGAGGTGCTGGGGAGGGTGGCGCGTCGACAGCAGGTCGTTAGCGCCCACCTCAGTCACTGTGCAGTGGTCCGGGAGCACAGTCACAGTCGCATGAGAGTGGTGTTTCAGTGCTGCTAGGCTGGCGATGTAACTTACTACTAGACAAACGTGTATACAGTCATATAAGCACACATTTTTTATTTAATTTCGCCTACGGTATTTTCTCGAATGAGCACCCGGGAGCTTTATTTTCGTGTGCGAAACACGGCGCTCATAATTTTTGAGAACCGATCAGCTAAACTGAAACAAGTGTGTAATCGATGAGCACTAAAACAAAGCTAGCTCCACGAAGAAAAACGTAGTATTAGCGTAGGGAGCTACAGTGAAAGCCAATGTGCGCAAAGCCGTGGGAGTGGAAGGGGGGCTGGGATTTAAATTTTTTTGTTCAAACTGGTAACTTTATGCCCCGTTCCTCCCCCCCCCCCCCCCCGTCATAACAACGAAAGTATGCAGTCCAACTTTAAAGTTTGCACTTCAGCTTAAAACGAGAACGATTTTAACAAAAATTACAAGAAAATTATACTTGGATAAGCTCTTTTACGCCCTCTTCAGTCTTTCTTGCCTCCCCCCAGGTAACTACGGCCCTGATTGAGTGGCCTTATAATTACACGGCATTTTTTTTTAACTACAAGGAAGCACACACTGGATATCACGTGATACGGTGCCTGGATGCTACGACGGGAGTTTGTTTAAAACTTTGCTCTTTTAATTGACGGAACGTGCAGACGTGTTAACGATACGTTTATTTAATTTAAATAAACTGTAGCGTGTATATATTTTATAAGACGTGTGGTTTGTAATTAGCGCGATGGTTAACAATTTCCGAGCTCGGAGAATGAGTGGATGACAAAATAAACAAAGTTTACAGATTAATTTCTTCTTGAGCTACAAAATTGGCGTAGCCGAATGAGAAGGTAGTTTGCTGACGTAGTTGTTAAATTAAACTTTCACGTACTTTGACTTATAGTTTAAACCAATGAGATAGCTTCGATCTGTATCACTCAGCCATTCTATTTAATCCGATCTCGCTTCCACAAGCCATCATCATGACGGGCAACCATCCTCCATGTAATGGATTGACTTGTAACACCCGTTAATGGCTAAGCCATAGATTAGAAAGTTAACTAGATGTACCGTCTCACCTCTTCCCATCCTACGCGGACCTCTAGCGGAAGTTGCGGCTACTAATACCTCTGCTAATGCTTTGCTTTAGTGCTGCTTCGAAGGCAAAAGCATTAGCAGATGTATTAGTAGCCGCAACTTCCGCTAGAGGTCCGCGAACGATGGGAAGAGGTGAGACGGTACATCTAGTTAACTTTCTAATCTATGGCTAAGCCTAACCACTGAAACACCCGCAGAAACGCCGTTTTTTTTTCGAGTGGATTTTAAGTATTTGTCGCAATAAACTACAGTTCGAGATTTTCCAACGGTTCTAGAATGATTTACCTCACTCGTCAGCGTTGTAATTTGTTTCATATATCTACCCGAATTGTCAATACGCGCAAGTTACAACGAACGTTCGTCGGCGAAGCGATAGACAATGACGCCATTGTTGTTTTCCGTCGAATTGGCCAAAACGTGAGCTCAAACCATGGCCCAACGTAGCTTTACTAGACTGTTTGGGATTGGCTTGATTTTGCAAAATCCGAATCTTATACAAAACAGGATAAACTATAATACACCATTTTGGGAGTAAAAATAATAATTACATTAAACTTCACTAAACGTAACTTTAAATATTGTCGCTCAATACAAGTTTCGCCATCTGGCGACAAACGCAGCTATTAGTCGTTGGGCCAAAATCTGCCGCACGATGGCAGGGCAAACGGTAAATGCCGGTTGCGGAATCATCCAAGTAAGGTACTCCTCGCATACTGCGTATGCTTTATTAATTTCCTCCTGATTATATGCATTGTTTAGTCCAAGAGTGAGTGCTTGGGTGTTATGTAGCTTCGCTGGAATATCCCAAACGTCTTCGTTGCCCTGAAGCCGTTTCACTTTTTTTTAAACAGTTCGGGTGGTAGGAAGTTTTGTCCGAATGATAGAGTTATACCACTCTTTAACAATCGCTCCATGTCTATTATCTTGGTTCCCCTATAACATAACGTGGGTAAGTGCCAAACACGTGCCAAACACTTTTTGTAGTGCTAAACTGATTATTAATCATGTCTCGTTAGCTAGTCATTCTGTGCAAATTTCTCCAAAATGTGCACTCATTGGAATGTTTGAGTACTGGAATGCTCCCTTGATCTCTGTATTAAATCCTGTACGTTGTGAAATAACAGATTGTGCTTTGTTGTTTTTGTAGGTTTGATAATGTGTTGCTTAGAAAAGTTGGTTTCATTACGAGTAATGAGGAGATCCAAGAATAGGATTTATTTGGCAATTAAATGCTTTCCAGAACAATCATTAATAGTTCAAAACATCCTAAATCCACCGCCGAAGCATTACTACATGGTGAAGTACAGCAAACACAGGAGCACTCCACTCTTCCTCCGGTGATCAAGCACTCCAAAGAGTGCATATTTTGGAAAAATTTGAACAGAATGAATCTGTTTAAGCACTATGATAAGAAGAGTTTGGCACACTAGTACTTCACGATAAGGGGGAACCAAGATAACAAATTAACAAATATGGAGTGAATTATAAAGAGAGAAAACACTTTAACGCTTGGACAAAAAAACAATCCATACCAACCCAACTGTTTCGAAAATTTAAAGGGCGTCTGAGATATGAAGACATTTGGATGGTTCCACCAAAGCTACCTATCACGCGAAACACAAAAGGCGTAAGAATGCACTCACCGTCCACTCCAAAGATACGGGCCAGAGACCAAATTGGGAAAAAACGGTGGTTGTCTAAGACAGAAGAACTCTCCAATCCGCAGACGACTTAAAGCCCTAACCATTGATTTCATCAAAAAAATAGTGTGTAATTTACAAACGAGACGGTAATGAGTAATTGGCTTGTACAAAAACCTAGAATTGGCTTTTGAATTGTTTTCGGCAACTAAGCTGCTTAGTTATACCAAATTACACTGACTCTGTAGGACTTGCATCAATCTCAAACTGTGTGGGTATTATGCACTGGGGTAACTTCCTTTTTTTGATATTCATGGCTGCTGGAAGGTAGTTTTTTAATAACAGGGGCTATTATTTTTCGTTTGCCGGGTTGTGTTGAATTAATGTAAAATTTTGTTTTATTGTAGAACACCTAGTTAGTAAGATGGATGCATTTTCTTTCTATGTTAGGTGTTTATTCGCCAAGTGTCGCCGCAGCCCCTGAATTCCGTCCGAATGAGCTATTATCCTAAGAAAATCGTCCGTCCATTAAAAAAATTCTTTCAAATTGGTGCATTTTGCAGGATCAAAATTCGATAAGTCTTGAGAGCTGTTATTTGTCTAACGTGACCGAAGACCCAGATTTCTATCCGACTGAGCTATCATCCCAAGAAAGTCATGTTTTTTTCGCCAAACTGTACGACTGAGCTACTATTCCAAGAAAATCATCTTTAAAAAAAAGAATTCCTGCAAGGTGGATGCATTTTTTATGTTAGATGTCGCAATCGCCATGAATTATGTCCGACTGAGCTATCCTTCCAAGAAAATCATCCATTAAAAAAATTCCTTCAAGTTTGATGCAATTTATTGCACAAAATCTGCTTACTGGGTGCTGTCGTCCCTAAAATGTCGCCAAAGAGAGACCGAATTCTGTCCAACTGAACTATCATCTTAACAAAGTCGTCCTTTAAAAAAAAAATCCAATTCCTGCCAAGTTGGTCCATTTTATATGCTGGCCGTCAACATCGCCACAGAGTCTGTATTATGGCTGACTGATTTAGCATGACAAGAAAGTGATGTTAAAAAAAAAAAATTCCTTCAGGCAGATACATTTTATATGCTGGGTGCTACTAGCCGTCAAACATTGCCACCGAGCCTGACCTCCGGCCAACTGGGCTATTATCCCAAGAAAATCGTCGTTTACAAAAAATTCCGACAAGGCGGATGCTTTTTGTAGTACGAAAATTTGCCAAATTGGTTGTTTTTTGTCAAACATCACCACAGAACCTGAATTCTGCCTGACTGAGCATTGGTCCCAGGAAATCTTTCTTGTTTGATAACGAATTCCTGTGAGGTGGCTGAATTTGGTGCTGTTATTTGTCAAATGTCGCATCACTGTCTGACTGAGCTATCAACCTAATAAAATTTTCCTTTAAAAAACTTCTTTCAAGGTGGCTGCATTTTGTAGTGTAGAGATTTTCAAAATGGATGCGGCTGTCCGTTGAACATAACAACAGAGCCCTAATGCTGTCCGACTGAGCTTTCATCCCAAGACAATCGTCCTTTAAAAAAAAAGCATTCTTACAACTTTGTACATTCTGTAGGACAAAAATTGGCCAAGTTGGAGGCTGTCATCCGTCAAAAATTCTGATATTTTTAGATTAAGCACACAAAAAAATTAATAAATTCCTTGCATAGACCACTGTTTGGTTCCACCTACTTTTGCAATTTCGGTGTTATAGTGTGGATGTTCGATGCAATGTGAACGAAAAGATTATTTTTTAATAATGAAACATTCTTTTCTAAAATGTCCGTTTATGTATTAGAGAGATTGTATCAAACTTTAAGAATTTAAAAAATGATATCAGTTGAACGCA
>JAHWFP010088983.1:0-10193 GCA_023313725.1 Lithobius niger
CCTTTTACCCTTAAAAATAATTCAGATCATGACTTGAAACGCTGAATCGTGTATTTCCACCAGTGTTCTAACTGGCTACATTCTATTACCGCACGGTCCCTAACTTTAACAATGCTAAAAACGATCAGCGATATTCCTAGATCACCACAGTTTACAGTGCGTGATATTCATATCGCCGCAGTAAAGCGATATTATAGATGCCAGGCACAGTAAAGTGGGGTGACGTCACATGACGTGACTGTGAGGTAAACGACGTAATTTGTACAAGATGGAGTTTCCATGATGTGCAGCAGATGATAGACATCTATCTGTCCATCATTGAATTAAAAAAAGCGTTTCTCCTACACCTTTTTAAAAAGGAAAACCCTACTGTCAAGACAAAAAACACCCTCGCTCAAATGGTGTCGGCCACAAACCAGACTGCATCAATACAAAATTATGCAAACGTGACGACATAATTCTTGCATTCCTCAAACTTTCCATTATCCCTACAATTTTTTTTCCTTTCGAAAATTAGGGACCATGCGATAAATTAGTTATGCCACCAGGAGCAAACTGTATCGGATTTACGAGCCGATGGGAGATATCCCTTGCATGGCCAATCCGCTCGAACCACATCTCGATGGCGACTCGTCCTTCGTCCTCGACGTCACCTTGGCGTACTTCTCGCGGTTTGACCATGTGCGGGATATCGCCCGTCGGGTGACAAATCGATACAGTTCACCAGGGGTGGTATAACTACTACTTATAATACGTTAATGGTGTTTTTAAAAATACCCAATTCAATTGAGAATGAATGCACTAAAACTAGCCTACGTCTCCTCCCTAATTAAAAAAGGTTGGGTGAGGCCATCGTTGAACCCGAGATCTCTGGCCCACGAGACAGTCAGGTTGACCAGCCGGCGACCCAAGTCCCCTGAAATTGGTCGAAAGTGTATCGTAATTACTAATTATATTATGACCTAATCCCTTGTTTCGTTTTAATTAGTGGTTGGTGCTGGGTTTACAAAGAGCAAAAGGGAGCAATTGCGCAGGAAAACATTTACGGTATTTGGAAACAAGATTTACAGTCATCTTTTCTGGTTGTTAATTAATATCATAAATCACAGCCCTTCCAATTTTATGACACCGACTAATTAATCTTTCCAGTGTGCTATAGTGTTGATGCATGGAATGAAAGATATTTCGTCAGGTGAAATCAAAACAGACGTTGATTAATTTAATGACCTGTGCCAAAACGGTGCAGTCTTCCATGACCTCCGTCCAGCAAGAGTAAACAAGAGGCTTTAATGAAACCGTATTACCAACGCCAGAGCGTAATCTGGTTCCTTACCCTGACCCACGTTGAATAAAAGTCAGCACCCATTCCAACAGTGAGGGATTCTGCTTGCGCAAACCAAAAATTGAACTTTATCCTTTCGATACTTCAAATACACTTCTAGACAGTGCTCGAAGTGGGAATAAATAAGAGACGATACGGCAAAATCTGAAGCATTTTTTTTTTCTTATTTCACCCCATTTTTTTTTTAATCTTTGGTTGAGTCGTGAGGAAGGGTGGGGTTAAAAAATAAAGTCACAAAGCTGTGCTAGTGATTGGCAGTAGTGGTAATAGCTGAGTTTGGTAGATCGAAAAATTCAAAACCGCTGCAGAAACTATAAAATAACTTCATCTATTAAATATTACCTGAACAAAAAACGACTTCGCCGTTTGGAAAAAAGTATTAGAGCTCGTATCCCCATACTCACAGCTGTGAAGGTACACAAATAAAAACGGATTAGAGTTCACTCGAACGCAACCAACTATAATTTGAACTTCAACACAATGGAACAACGACTGTTTTTGCTCATTGTTTGTCAGAAAGTAAACGCAATTTATATTTGAAAAGTTTAATGTTTCGGTGCTGGTGCGTGCACGCATAATTTGTGCATTATTCACATTTTTTCAATTGTCTGTTTGTATATTAAGTCTGTTTCGTGCGAGTGGTAATACGTGTATTTTGAGTGCATTTATAATTTGTAAAACAAGCAGACTCCCGGTTTTTTGCCTGTGTTTGTGTTTGAAGGTTTGTGTTTAACTGCTGTAGAAACTATAAAATAATTTCATATCTTAAATATTAATAGGAGTTTTGATTGAACTGTCGTAATTTTGCCAAATCACTTCTGGTTTTCATTTTCAAGCAACAGCAATAAGATGATTGAAGAATCGTATGGAAATGTGTGAAGCGAAGACAGTTGCTTTTTTTTCCCTGGAAACACCTTAGCAAAACAGGAGTATAACTATAACAACCGGATTGATGCCATGTTGACGCCATTTGACTTTATACCGTAGCTGCAAGAATGATAATGATCGACACCACCTTGATCCTTTGTCTCTATGAACTGAACTGTTTCCCCTTTATTGAGCCTTGTGAGTGTATGATTTGTCTTCCCTCTCCATTGTCTATGGCCGAGTGAATTTCGGTCGAATGGAGCCCTGGTCACGGTTATGACCTTAATAACGGGTTCAGTGAGTTATCTTTATGCCAGTGGAGGATGTGGCCATAGCGATTAAGGCGCTATGCAAATGAGGGCGAACTAAGTAGCCGGTTCGAATCCGGGTCATGCCACTCCGACGAAACGTAAGTGCATAAAGGTGGCTTACTGAACTATGTTATTTCTAGTGTATGATTTTCGCTATTGGCTAATTTCCAATTTTCCTTTTTCTATGAACTGAAGCAAGCGAGTAAATAAACGAGAAGTTGTCATAGCCGCGCATGAGGAATAGGACGGGTATTGAAGACAACACTGCAAACAAGAATGAAGTATAAAAAAAATGCTCCATAAACAAGGCATACAAAATATCAGCAAACAAATTAATCAACTTTGTTCAAACTTTGATGGTAAATATGCCTGTTCCTCATGGCTAAAAGGGACGTTACGGGCTGCAAGATTTCGTGAAGAGTGGGTATGCCATACCATCACATGCCGCCCCACTTCGAGCGCTGCTTCTAGTCGAGTTAATCCCTGGTTTGTTGGTATTTTTTATTATACTTTTTAATTAATTCTTGAGTCTCAAAGTTTCTTGTTGGTTTATCTGTGTGACAGTTTTGCAACACTGGTGGTAGAGATTTACAGCTTGGGATAAATAAATTCCATTGAAAGAACAACCTGAGAGGATGGAACCATTGAGTTTTTGAGACAATCCCACAGATTTTGTAAAGTTCAAAGTGGCGAGTTATGTTCTTGTGCAAGTCAAAGGCAATAAACGCCTAAAGTTTTGTTTAAACACCTTGGGATATCAATCAAACTATCAAAGTATAAACCTACAATACAAGGCAAGTTTATGCGACTTGTGTGAAGTTTATGTGATTTAATCCCATTGAGAGCAAAACCCAAAAGAATGGAACACACACTCGGGTTTTTGACGCAACCAGCCAGGACTATGTAAAGCTTAAAATGACCAGTTTATGTTCTTGGGCAAGTCAAGGGGAATAAAAGTCTAAAGTTTTGTTTAAACACCTTGGTATGCCAATCAAACTATCAAAGAGTAAACCTACAATAAAAAGGAAGTTTATGCGACTGATGTGAAGTTTATGTGATTAAATCCCATTGAGAGCAAAACCCAAAGGAATGGAACACACACTCGGGTTTTTGACGCAACCTCCAGGACTATCTAAAGTTTAAAATGACCAGTTTATGTTCTTGGGCAAGTTGAGGAATAAACCTCTAGAATTTTATTTACAACAACTAGGGATGTCAATCAAACTATCAAAAAGTAACCCTATACTACAAGAAAGTTTACGCGATTTATGTTAAATTTTATGCGAATTCATAAGATTAAAACCCAGTGAGAGCAAAACACAGTGGTATGGACTCTTCGGGTTATTGAGACAACCCCACGGATTTTGTAATGTTAAAGTGGAGAGTTATGTTTTTGTTGAAGTCGAGTGGATGAACCCCTCGAGTTTTGTTTAAAACACTTTAGAATGTCAATCAAACTACCAATGAGTCACCCTATATTACAAGCGAAGTTTACGCGTTTATGTGAAGTTTTATATGAAGTTTAAGTAAAATGTGAAATGGTCCCTTTGGGTTTTTTAGACAACCCCACGGATTTCGTAAAGTTAAAAGTGGCGAATTAAGTTCTTGTTCAAGTCGAGAGGAATGAACCCTTAGTTTGTTTAAAACACCGTGGCATGTCAATCAAAATCTCAAAGAGTAACCCTACACTAAAGGGGAAGTCTATGTAATTGTCCAAAAATAAACAAAGCTCGCAAAGTCCTATAAAGTTCAAAATTGAACCAATCGTCAGATGACCTATATAGAAAGAAAATAATTTAAACAAATTATTTATATATATATATATTATGTAATTAATCATTCTACAGCTAAGGCTGCAAATATCTCTGATGTAAACTTCTCTGCTGTCAACTTCTCTGTAAACTTCTCTGATGCAAATATCTCTGATGTAAGCCTGGTTGCAGTACACTTATATTCATGGCTTTTCCATTTTAATGTTGTGGCGTCAGTTTGAAGACACTGGCATCGAATGGTTCAGCAACGTAAAAGTGCCTGCCTGCCTTTCTTGCAACAACCGACTCCAAACCTTGTGCTGCGCAGTGAGCATTCCTAAATTGCTAAAATCGGACAGTTGCTACGCTAAAAGAGCTCTTACTTCCAGAGGACAGGCAGCTTTCGATTTGTTTGTCGTTTTTCGGATAAAGTCCATCATTCAGAAACTTTGTTCAAGTGGGGGATGGAGCATTTTCTCGAATTTTTGATTAGCTACAAAGAGTTTTGAAGAGGGAGCTTTACCACGCGAGTATCTCTTAGAGTCAACTCCATCTCCCGTCCGCGGAAAGGTTGGCGGTGTTAGATTGCAAGCAAGAAATTGGGTCTTTGAAGAGGAGCGCGGTTAGAACGCCGTGGTTCAATTGAGAAGCAAGCCCAAACAGCTGAGACAGGAGAAGGAGTCGGGGGAGAAAACAGGTAAAGAAACAGGCAGGAAAAGAGGGAGAGTGGGGGAAAAAAAGACCCGGAGCTCTATAGCTGATGACATATTCTAAAGTTGTTCCCGTCCTTGAAGTTAGCCAGCAAAGGCCGTTGGGTCAGTCTCATCAGACAAAAAGAGAAGCCATGTTTTCGTTTTTTTTAATACATTCACGAGAGAAAAACAATTTTTTTTTTTTGGTTTCCTCCAACGCCTCTAACGCAGCCTGGGGACTTAGGTCACAAAGTTGGACTGCAGGCGTGATTACTTTTGTGATTGGGGAGAAGGAAAAAGACTATAGTGGTTTGGTTTCTTAGCAAATTAAACCCGCACCAGGTACGATACCGGTGTATGGACAGAGACACTGCTTGAGTAAAGGACAGAATAATAATAAAAAAAAAGAATAAACAAAGCGGCCTACCAGCCGAAAAACTAGTTTCACACGATGTAGTGTATAGCTCAATCCAATAAATTCCCGAAAACTTAACTCTAACCGTACAACTAGCCGTTGTGAGTACAAAGATAGTTTCAGTTTCGAAGCTTATGTCTGCGTTATAACAAGTTCCAAAAGAATGTAAGAGCGCTAAGACTTAAGGCTTCCAAACGAAAAATAAATAAATGTTATTCTAAACTATCAGACTATTGATACACAAATTATAACGCGAAAAATTATAATTCTCATGGCCAAATACAGAAATTAATAATTTTTTCGGTGATATTTTAATCAGAGGTGTGTACTTAAAATATTCTCGGCGGCAATTTTTTTTTACATGTAATCAGTTAGTAATTCATAATTCTCTAAATCTCTATAGTGTAGCGCTTCAAACACAGTTAAACGAATGCATTGTTGGTCATGCAGATTTCGTCCGTTCTACTACTGTTTTAGCTTCGCCCCCATCATGCTGCTGTGTTGCATCCGGTTATTTCTGTGTAGAGTTAGCTCATTCTTGTTATTGGATAGACAATCCGACATCTTCCGGATTTTCGGAAAATGTTGACTATAACGTAAAAACGATGAAAGGCACTGTTAAAACTGTTTAAACCCGGAGAATTAACACCCCATCAACCACCCGGACAAAATTATGCAGCCTTGAGGCCGTAAGAAACTAAAGTGGGAAACATTCTGTTACTGACCCTCTCCACTTGTGAGGTTATTTCGGGACAGCGGGCCAATTTTGCTAAGAAGATGTTAGCCTTTTTTACATTAGTTCAATGATGCACTCAAGGATTAGTTAGGGCATCATTTTAAAGGGACATCCGGCCTGCCTTATAACATTCCGCCGGCATTTTAACAGTTCGCGCTGGTCGCCTTCCCCGCATATACGAACAGTCAAGGTCATCTGAGATAGTAGCTGCGTTGAAGAACGTAGCTACTGTCTCATTTGGCATTGTGCCTAATAGACGAACCAGCATGAACGCATTAATCGTGTCGTCACAAACCGGAATGATTCTCGTATTTTAACATCACAATTTTTAATTTTCAAAGCTATTGTCTTATAATTTTGCTTCGGCGATCTGTTGGAATAATTAATTTTAATTTTTACCGCATTACGCTTTTAGATTTTTGATGTCATAGTAATTATTAGCAAATTAGTACATGCACACACACAAATGAAACGTCATGGTTACTGTAAGCACGCAAAGCATCATATAGTTACGGGTCGTACGTAAATAAAGTTCCATTATATTCAACAGAAAGTCTCCTATAGACGCCACATTTAAAAAAGGATTTTTAGCTAGGGAAAGACTGACGGTAAGGAACTAGACCTTTGGGGCCGTACTTGATGTGGAGGATCGAGAAAAATGGCGCTGGGAGGTATATCCCTTTAACCATTGTACACCTCTTACGTTTATCTCATGAACGAAATACATGACGATATCCCGTCTAAAGTTTCTGAGGTACTGTGTTACAATCGCTTTGTCGACAACAGCATTGCACTTTGGCTTAAATCACAACGTCAAAATGTGTTGGACCACCTCAATCGATTTCACACTTCGGTTCAATTTTAACATGGGGTCCCACTTGAGAACTGTATCTCTTTCCTTGACGGCACTTATTATAACAATAATATCAATAAAAGACATGATTGCCAAAATAAAAGGCAAAGGGGCAAGGAAAGGGTCCCAGGACCACTAACAACTCTCCCCAATGATATAAAAGGGGTCAGTACCGTCATTCACAGAATTCTGGTCGTCGAAGAAAAGCTTTGAAATAATGTTTGTTTAACAGTTTTTCTAAAAGTATGTTCTGATAAAGCTGAGACTGCCTCTTCACTAACCGAGTTCCATGCAGGAACAACTTTATTGCTGAAGAAAGATTTCCTACAGTTTTTTTCTCGTACCGGGGAATCACCAATTTAAAAGAATGGCCACTAAGTTGGCTTACTTCTCAACTCGAAAAAAGAAAAATGGAGAGGTAACATTTTACGTAAAATGTTGTACGTTAGAACAAAATCAGCCTTCAATCTGCGCAGTTCCAATGAATCCAACTTGAGAAATTTAAGTCGTTGTCCGTAGTTTAACTTTCGTAGCCTTTTCATAATTAATTTTCATGATTAACTCACATCAAAATGTTGAAATCGTACATTACCGTAAGCCCTCACAAACTTCTAGAGATTCCGTTTCATTCCTGTACCGATCCATCATACCAATATATTGCCGGTTATAAAAGATTAATTAAATCCTGTCACAGCTGATAAATCTCCAGAAATTTCTTTGTATTTTGCACAAATACACCAATTTTGGTTTTTCAGTTTACCAATTATGTTGGTCACAACGCATTCATGGCCTGGCTTTACTGAACTAAACTCCCCCCCTCCCCTCCAATGTACAATACCTTATGCCCCATACATTCTAAGGGTAGTAACTGAACCATTACATAGCTTTCTGCATGCAAAGGGCATTTTCAACTTTAAACAAGCAAAACAAAAACAGTTTGAAAACGGTTTAGTTCCTACCCATGCTGAAAAAAAAATACGATGTATAAAATTCCTTGTGTAAATCACATAGTCACAGATGCACATTTGCTAAAGATGTTGAGTTGTCTCTCACTACCGCAATCAGTAAGTCTGGATGGATTTTCCGATGTCCCTTCCTAGTCACTGACCTAGTATACTATCTACTAATTTACTTCAACACTCAATTAGTTTTAATGCACAGGGACAAAATGCCCCCCAAGAAACACGCTGTTCCCAAACGCAGCTGTTAATACGTAAAAATAATGATTTAAAAATCGTATTTAGTTAAATAACAGACCTTCGTCCACAGAAGTGTGCACAGACCACCGATAAGGCATGGACAACTTTTGTAAAAGGGCACGCCGAGGTTTTTTTTTCTGGCGTTCGTTTTTTTTTTTGCTCGTCAGTCTTTTTTTTTACCCGTTTTTAAGCTTGTTTCTCTATTTTATTTTTTATGCCCCTTCTTTTTGCCCTTTTTTGGCCTTTAGGCCCTTTTTCTGGCTGCAGCACCAGCGTTTATTGGATCAGAAAATCAAAATGAAGCATATTTTTTTTTCACAAAAAGGGCATATTTCTCCGAAAAGGGCAGGGACTATGCCCCCGCCTACCCCCTTCCATAATACAAAACAGAGGAATGACAGTGACAGTTTCGAGACCAACATGTACGTCTCGTCATCAGATCAGAGAATGCCACTGCCAATGTGTGACCTAACTTAAAGGATTAAAACCTTACCAGACTAGTCCCACGTAATAAACCAATAAAACTTTGGAGGTCAGACGTGATACGTAGGACGATAGGGGGACAATTTTGCTACATAATTCCCACTGGAACTTCCTAGGCTCTTTTACATGCCACAATCGCGTGCCAAACAATTCGGTCCTTCAGCATTTCATTCCAGATAATTCGAAACTGATAACACAATCCCTGACAATTCGGCCCAACTAAAAAATACTCCCCATACGACAATTTGGTCCCGAGTTAAAAAATTTCCTAAGTTTAAAAAAAAAAATTAAATGCCAGTTTAAAAGGACCAAGTATGACACTGAGGTCCCAATCTAAAATGGTGGTGACATTTTGGTGCACGGATATTTTGGTGTAATAAATATAGATTAAGTGAACACCTAGAATGTCAGTCTTCATATTTCCTGGTCGTTCTGATTGGTGAAACTTAAGGATGTTTATCGTTCCCAATCAAAGCACGACCCCCCCCCCCTCCCCATTATTTCTGATTGCACTGAGGCTTATGGGCAAGCGATGACAATTATTGAGAACAGATTTATAGTTCAATACCTTACATGGACAATTTTCTTGCCATCGTGACTCTGTTGTGTCACTTGTAATTTGTTTTCACTTTAGATTACTCTTCAATTGTCGAAATGACGTTTGCAACGTCCAGTTTTAATGTATGTTTGTGCACTTTCTGGCTTTCTGGAAACATGCTACAGGTGTTTTTTTTTTTATTTTAATTACAAATAGGCCCACACGGTAATACTTTAATAATAATTAACAGAAAACGCTAATACTTTTAATTATTATTCTCTGTAGCCATGAGCGTTATAACAGAGAGCCCATAGAGCTGGACATGATAATATCATCGCATGTTCCATCTTTCGTTCTGGGCCCCGACTCCATGTGGTCAAATGTGGAACGACTAGTCGTGAGTATTTGTATGAAGCTAAACTTATTTTCAATTATAATCTACTTATCCACTCCGGTGAGTTCCTGTTTCTTTTAGTGTGACCGAATTTTCGTAAGGTTACATTAAAACGGGATGGGGGCCGAATTGTCGCTGCACCTGTAATTTTAGTTATATTTTATAAGGAGGCCGAATTGTCGCACTATCTATACTTTGGGATCGAATTGTCAGCGACTGATTTGTCCGGGACGTATACATTTTTTTTTTGTAAAAGTTCAGATAGGCGGGCCGGATCTCGCTACGAAACTCCGTTACTTAGCAACCACTAGCGGTGATTGTGTTTAAATTGACTTTATTGCCGATCTTTTGTTTTTGTAGTTAGGTTAGGTTAGGTTAGGTTAGGTTTACGTTAGGTGGCTTAAGTCGGATTAAGCGGGGTTTTATTTTCTGTATGCTGCTAGGCTGCATGCAGAGCTATGTAGCGAGTTTTTGCTGAACTGTTTGCAAAAAAAAAATATGCGTCCGGGACCAAACTGTCGTGGACCTCCATAATCGACATGAGCATGAAGCATCACAGGGCCCTTCTCTTCCCGAAAATTGCCAGGGGTGGTTGAGGTCATGATCGAACCA
>JAHWFP010088991.1:3449-35854 GCA_023313725.1 Lithobius niger
TCTAAAAAGCGCCTCATCATCTAAAAAGCGCCTCATCATCTAAAAAGTGCCTCAACATCTAAAAAGCGCCTCATCATCTAAAAAGCGCCACATCGAGTAATTTGTACGCGTTTGGGGGCGTCGGACGAAAGTCTAACTGGAAAATCGTCTAATGGAATAATTATCTAATATCTGCCGAAATAAAAAATCTGGAAAATCATCTAAACGGAATATCGTAGAATGGAAAATCATCTAAGTGGAATATCGGATAATCGTTTAATGGATAAACGTCTAAATGGACAATAATATACCTGCGGTTTCTGATGTTATATATACATAGCCGCAGCGAGGGCGGCAGCGCGAGCGAGAAAAGGAAATTAGACGATTTTCCATTGTACGAATTTCGTGTTAGACGATTGTTCCAAAATACGAATTTCGTGTTTGATGATTTTCCATTATACTGTTATACTGAACACGTTCTTCCAATTATGCGATTTTCCAGTTTGACGATTATCTCTCGCCCCTCCTTTTAGTGAACATTAATGAAGAACCAGAATGACACCAAAATTGTAAACAACTTGTTCTTCTTTGCTCATTCTTAACTGTTCACATTATTGGTTCCATTGTATTCCTTCGTTGAATACTAATATTACAAAAAGGTAATTGTCGAATTAATGTCCTTTTCAACTGCTAAGATTATCTCGGGACGGATAGGTACAATTTTGCTATGAAATATCTAATATCTTTTACATGTCACAATCGGCATAAGCACAAGTGTATTTCCGGGGTCCTTCTTTTCCCGAATGCACGTTGGTGAGCCGAAGCCAGGATTGAACCCAGGACATCATTAGACCATCGTGCTATCCATTCAGCTACACCATGGTGGTTAGTGAACAATCCGGCCCGACCTATACACAATATTGGGGGTGTAGACAAAATGGCCGCCACGAGTAGCCCATTTCATTTCTTCGAGGTCTGTTCGGGAATTAGTAGGGTTGGGTCGGTTTCATTTTTTTGATTTCGGTTCCGGTTTCGGTTTTCACGCCCAAAAAACCTCGGTTTCGGTTTCGGTATCGGTTTTTGCCACCATCCACCCCAACCAAATTTTCCTAATTTTTTTTCCTGCAACAGTTGTATTACTAGCTTCAACTTACTCCTGCTTTCACCTTCAGCAGCGTCATAGTCTAGCTGTGGCGCCATTTTCCTCTACTATTTTCGTTTTAATAGCTAGGAGCTTTGCTGTCATTTATACGTAGAAAATGATAATTATTAAAAAAATGTAAACCAACAAATCTTTTTTTTTGATTTTCGAACACCGTACGAAAAACCGACACAAAATCCGAATCGGTTTCGGTGTCAGTTTTCAGTAAAAACCGAAAATTCGGTATCGGTTTCGGTTACCGACCCATCCCTAGGAATTTGCAAAGCAAATCGCATCGGGAAATTTTTGTACGATGAGTCCCGCCACCTACTGCCAAATAGCGGCAACTGACAAAAAGTTTAGTAATTCAGTAACTTAATCCCAGTAAGCACCCGGAAAATAGCTTACACGTACAATCAAATCAATTTCCATGTAGCTTTTTGCCACAAAGCTATTAAATCTCTCGACTGAGTGGACATAGCTATTCAGTAAATAGCGACATGTTCGTTTTTCCAGAAAATGTTTCAAGGAAGAGTGGCAGCATTCTTTTGTACTGAAAGTGTCGCCCTCGGCTGACAGAAAGCGGCAACAAGACAAATCGATCGCATCAGCGTCACGTTCGGCGGCCATATATTGTCCAACCCCGTCGCGTATATGCTACCTTTTCATCCTAGGTCCGGCCGGGACTGTAGCAAAGCCCTGGTCACACTGCTGGCTCGTTTACGCACGATTCGTCTTTGCTTTCCCGTAAAACTCAGCTGAAATTCCAAGATGGCGGCGGTTTTAGCTCTGCCGGCTCGCAACGAAAACAAGCCAAAGTGAGTCCAGAAACGACTGGGAAAATTGTTTCGTCACGAGGAATTCTTTACCTTACTGACACGGATTATAAGACTGCAAGCATTTACTCAAACGATGTCGGATTCAGCTAATCCAGGTAGCATTGTTGCCGATGACAACGATATCTTTGCTATCATGATGAAATTCTAGCTGCGAGAATGCAAAGGTGAGTCCTTGTAGAAACGCGCCCTATAACCCCCTAAAGCTAATATTTGCAGCCAATTTCCGTTTCCATTTTATGGTTTCCGATGAAATGTGACAAATGTCAGCCCTTTTTTAATTCTTAACCGATTTCGATGTTGCAATATATCGTTTTAATCATCTCAACGAGATTTTTTTCATTGGCCCCGTAACCCAACAAATATTTAAAGCATTGCGAAGTTATTTAGTCAAAATCTATTTGTCATCCCTCGTCGATTTTGAGATTTCGGACGCTAGAAACATTTATTTTTCTCTTATTAGACCCGTCTATTGAACTCTGGTTTTGAGCGGTGCTAATCACTTTTAACCGAGCCGTAAATCTGATTCTTCTCCGGCCGAGACTACGAATTAGCAAGAATTTATAGGGTTGGGGAAGAGAATTTGTAACTCTTAAAAAGTCACTATTGAAACGTCCTAGATCCATTCCAATTAGTTCCATCAGAGTTTTCAGAGGACGCCACGTGTTTCATCTGGTAATTTTTGCTTATAGTTTTCAGCCCAAATCTAAAGTAAAATAAATTACAATTAAGATAAAACTAAATAATAATTAAATACAAGCTAGTTTCGTTTAGTTTAGTTTTAGGCTGAAAATTGAGTAGAAATTCCAACATAAAACTCGTGGCGCCCTCTATAAACTCAGACGGAACTAGGAACGGATCTAAGACGCTTCGGTATGGGGTCTCAGTCACAAATTCTCCTCCCCAACCCTATAAATTCTTGGAATTTGTAAATCCTGGTTTTCACCAGCCAGGCAAACGTTTACGTTTGAAACGGATTCGGAAGAAATGCGCTATCGTTGAAATCAAGTTTTCTTTTTCCTAGTACGTAAATAAAAAAATAAAAAATTCCTCCTTGGAAAAGCAGCTGACTTGAGCAAACAATGGACACTCGGGAGAAGGGGGAAGAAGGAGCTCATGAAAGCATCAAGTATTAGTTTAGATAAAATTCCCAATTTAAAAAATAAAAGAATCATTTCAAAGGCAGCAACACAGGAAAACAGGAATGAAAAAAAAATAAAATAACTAAGGAATACAAAACTGCGGTTCAACGTCGCTGTCAACGTCTGAGGTTATCTTATGGTCGAGAAGAACTACCATAGGTGACGACTAGGCTGGGACGGGGGCGGGCAGGGTAGCCTCATGGGGGAGGAGGAGGGGAGGGAGCAAGGTAGCCTCATGGTTAACACGACTACCTAACGTGCAAGAGGTGACAGGCTCGAGACTCACCTCGGTCTTTCTGACATTTTTATACAAATTAATTCAAAAATACAGTTTATACAAAACCGGAAAAGATTTTGAATCTGGTCAGCAGCATTTTGAAGGAATCTGGTTGTCAAATGCGCTGTAAATTTGAAGATTCCTTGGAGTTAATCAAGGTGAGTTTCAGAATCCGGGCCTGTATAGTATTGTTGGCGAACATCCGCAGTACGAATAGATTGTTACCAATTACGTAGTTTCGACTAAATGTTAGGAACCTACATGCAACTTAGCTAACAAAGATATACATAGGATATGTAAATATATATACTGTATGCATGCGTCATTTACCGCCTCGGTAGCTAAACGGTATGAACGACCAACGGTTAACTAGCAGGGGCGAGAGGGGAATGACTTTATCGGGGAGGCAGGAGTGGGCACCAATTTTAGTGAGGGGGGGTGAACTCAAAAAAATCTACTTTCCTGAACCGACCCTCAGTAAACCGATTCCCCCTCCCCACAAAACCGACCCGCCCCCCCCCCCCCCTCCTACAAATAAAATTTAAAATAGCACTCTTGTGATTTTCTTTCTCACATCGTTCGTTCTTAACTGTTTCGTCACTCCGCTTTTTTTGGAAATGTTTTAAACCAGCAGAAAAAAAATTTTCTGATTTCGCAACTCTCACAAGTAGGCTGTAGTAAGGTTATAGTCAATAACGGAGATGGGCATTTGTGCCAGGTTAGGTTTTAGGAATTTTTTTTACCCAATGACGTGACCTCAAGTCCTTCCTGTAGCTGTTAAAGAAACTAACTATACGGTAATTTTGATGGGATGGGTGGTGGATGGTGGGGGGGGGGGGGAGTGGAGTGGCACAAAGAAGACTAGCTCCACCAAGTAGACCGACTTTGAGGTATAGGCTGACAATTAGTCAGTCAGAATGAAGATAATAATTAAGCTCCACCCATCAACCCCAACAGCTATAACAACAATTACAACGATAAACCAAATAAGAACTGTAAAACTGTGTGGATAGAACAGTAACAATGGAAACTCCATAGAAGACAGTAAACGAATACAAAAAACGTACACAAAAGATAGTGCAAATAGCAGAAGATAGAACCAATAACATACGAATTAGCGATCAGATAATATGAACAGCTACATAATTACTCAAACTCTAACTGGCCGCCAACAAAATGAAACAGATCATCCAGTATGCACCCCCCCCCCTCCCACAACCCTCCTTGCAAGATAAAATCCCAAAAGAGAATTATAGTGTCCGCGGCCTATCTTGAGTTCGCCCCAGAACGAATACAGATAATCGATTGTATGTTTTCGATAGCAGAGCACCTTGTTGATATCCTAGATGGTTACAAAAACAATGGCGGCCGTCGATGAAAGCCGCTCCCTCCAGGAAGATGTAGCCGCTATAAAATATCTGCAGGACTCAAGATGTGCTGCGCGCACAATAGCAACTTGACGACGATCGAAACTTGAAAATACACATACTCCCGACCAAAAGCAACGGGCAACAATGTACAATAAGGAGATGCATTATATTTTTGATTAAATTATTGAGGTTGCTGTCGTCACGCGTCGAACCCTGACACTTACTATTGTTCGAATGTAGTTAGTACGTGAATGGGAAGCGAAGCGAAGTCGAATTTTACGTGGGATGCGCTGAGAAGAGTTACTAATACGTAGGTTGGCGAATAAAATTCCTTTAAGAGTTAGTGAGAGTGAAGCCCACACAGAAGAAAGTTGATAGCTTGTCTGTCACCTCACGCTTTGTCTGGAATCACTGCGTTTGTCTGTCTTGTGAGCAGTGGCACTCGCATCTGTTACTAGTAAGTCTCGATTCATTTGTCACTGAATGTACAGAGGGTGAGGGGGGGGGGGGGGTGAGGATGAATAGAGAGCGGCCCCTGGTGGCCAACTCATCAGTTCAGCCAAAAGTAGGCGTGGTAGCCAGCCCAACAGACAACTTGCTGACAATAAGGCATTTATCACTAGAGGGCGATGCATGCTCACGTTTCTGCTCTGCCCAACCTGGGCGCAGAGCGTACACAAACTCACCTACTGTTAAGTTTAAACGACATTTTCGAAAAAGTTCACCTATATGCCTCAATGATCAAGATGGCTCAATGGATAAAATAAGCCAGAAAGCAGTCAAATTAACGTCCTTTTCAACTGCTAGGGTTATCTCGGTACGGACAGGGACAATTTTACTAGAAAATATCTAGGATCTTTTACACGTCACTATCGACATGAGCAAGAGTGCATTTCCTTGATCCTTCTCATCCAGAATGCAAAGGTTTGGGCCAAGGCCAGGATTGAACTCGATAGTTTTGGCTTATATGAGACACTTGTGGTACCTATTGAGCTATCCTGACTCAGTGGTTAGCACGACTGTCTCATATGCTAAAGGTCCCGGGTTCAATCCTGGCATCGGCTGAACCCTGTCTATCCTGGCCCAGAAATACAACCGCGCTCATATCGATCGACTGTGACACGTAAGAGATCCTAGGTATTTCCTAGCAAAACTGTCCCTCTCCGTGTTGCGATAACCACAGCAGTTGAAAAGGACGTTAATTCGACTATTTCTCTTTTTTTCCTGTTCTCCTAAAAGCAAAAAAAAAAAAACGAACGACACCCGTAGTTGCACTAATAAACGTAGAAATGCATGGCGCCCATATTGTGACCAGCTAAGGATGACGAGTGAGGAGCAGTTGTGATCATTATTACTTTTACAGTACCTTCCTAAACCACCGAACACAGCGAACAGAACGCACCACTGTTAGAGACAGTTTGGCTCCAAACTTGACGTCGCGCGTGCGCAGTAATGTTGCGTCAGCCGTTCAGTACCTTCCTAAACTACAACACAGCTCAACAAGCTAAGCAGAGTATTCGATACGTCGTACCTCCACCACGACCAGACCTGGCTAATGGATTTGATCAGGATTGGCTAATAGATGTGATCGGGCGAGAGCAACGCCAAATTGCGAACCATTTCAGGGAGGTGGTTTGCTGGTTTTGACGAAACAGACTCATCGCTGACGATGTTGACGTCAATCAAGCCGCATCAACACGGATATTAGCAGGGAATGAGCCATACTGTCACCAACAGTGGTGCGTTTGGTTCGCTCTGTTTGTTCGTTTAGGAAGGTACCGTTAGATTACATGATAGAGAGCGCCGTTGCAGTGCGTGATAGAGGTGTGCGCCTCAACATTTTCTAAAAGGCAGAAATGTACAGAAGACCGGTCAGGAATGGGTAGTCCCTGCAACCGCTTGTTTGGATTAGGCCTCTAATTCACTGCATTACTATACTATTTATTTCGTTTATTTATTTATTTTCAGGTGTTTGGGGTTATCTCACGGTGAAGACGGATAAAGGAAATGAAGAGATCCATCAAAGTGATGAAGATCAAAATATTTGCTACTCTCCCGTTCCCTCTACTTTTCACCTCCCCCACCAAGCCACTTAAATCCAACCAAAAATGCCCCTCACACTCTTACCAACATTACGAGGGGGTAATAACCTTCCAATATGGCGTCATAATGATGCGTTATGCCTATTCGTTAAGAAACCAGGAATGGGAGGAAAAAGGAGGACGTAATAGGAAACGACTCATCACCCCACCAGGGTTGGGGTGGGGGGGGGGGGGCGTGGATAATGAAGACAGAATAAGATGGTCGAGAGAGGAGTTAATAGAATTACACTTTCCCTTGCTCTAGCTCTAACTTGAAGTACGGTTTAGGGGGAAAACCGGTTGGTTGGGTTGCACATTAGAGACACCATATTTAGAGTGAGCGTAGGGAATTTGGGGGGGGGGGGGGAATTAATGGGGAGACAATACTGGTTTGGGTGGGGAAAAGAGTCGGGCCGACAAAATTCTTAAGAAACCGAGTACAATTGGGTGTGCGGGTTCGTAAAACAGAAGATTCATTCCGTTCCACGCCGCTCTATAATTATTAAGGAGTTTGTCGCCAACATTCTGCAACCACATACCTGCAGAATTGTTTTAAAAAAGTGTTGAAGTGTATGGTTTTCGACATTCCAAAACTACGAAGGTAATTTCCGTTTCCAAGGCGTCAAGGGAAAACATGAAGTAGAAAGAGATCAGTAGAAAATCCTGGTGTTCGTATTGGTATTGGCAAGAATTTATAGGGTTTGGTATTGGCAATAGAAATATCCACCTAACCTACAACGGTATAACAGTGAGCTATAACGGTATAATTGGGTTACAACGGTATAATTGGTCTATAAAGGTATAATTGGGCTACAACGGTATAACTGGGCTAACAATACGGCATTACATCCAAACAATGACGTCATTGTTCCATGTATAGTTCCTCAATACTTTTATAGTTTGCTTTATTATCTGAGGAAATCGTGCAAGAATTCCGAAGTTCACAACCAATTGAAATGCACAAAACAATTAAACGCACACAAAAATGTCACACGCAGAGTATGACATTCTAAACAGCAGTGTGACATTCTAAAGTGACAGGAATGTCACTGTAAGGTAACAGGCATGACACCAAGAACCAGACTGGTGTAATTGAATAAGTAATTGTAATTTAGTGTAATTAATTACAATTCTGCTGTAATTGTAATTGCGAAAAAAAAACAGCAAGGCAATTATTAATTTCAATTATAATTTGTTGTTAAATAATTGAAATTACATTTTTTTCCAACATCGAACTCCCCCTCTCCCTCTTCATTACCGATGGGGGGGGGGGGGGTACAATTCGGGAAAATTATGTCCAGGTTGAAAAATTAGTTTTATCAGAAGCGAGACGCATGAAGGAGGGTTCTCCAACACAATATTCTACCCAGTGTTCCGCCGCTCGCATATAACCTTTTTTTACATGGACCGTCCAGATCCCAAGAAAATAGCGATTGTAAATTTACCGTATTTTTCCAAATTACGTGCCTCGCTCGCGCTATCGCGCTCGCTGCGGCTAATTACATAACATCAGAAACTCGCACGCAAAACTTGTCCGGGCAACCGAAACCTGGCCGTCCTGAAACGTGATCCGAATGACGCCTGAGATTCGAAAGACGCCTCGGATCCGGTAGGTTGGTGTAAAAAAAAGTTATTTGCCCGCCGCTCGTACTCAGTCCTAACCCCATGCGGCCAGATGTGGAACTAGTAACTTTTGTGGAAAACGTAACTTAAAAATCATGCTGTGCAGGTTTTTACGTAATAAATACATGTGAATAAATATTCGTGTATCCCTTGTTCCCCGAATAGTCGAAGCATATCTCAGTTCGCAAGTTTGAACAAGCCTAAACGAACTTGGAACGAGGATGGTATTTTGTTTCTCGAGCCATGGCCGTCTGGAGTGAAATTGTAATTGTAATTGCATTGGGCCGTTGGTATAGAACAGCGTCATGTAACGTCATATAGTCTACAAGAGAGATAGCTCCAAGGGGCTCTAGATTAAAATGGATGGTTAAACAACGGTACTTCTAGTCAAGGCAGTGCTTTGAGAGCGGATTTCATAGGCTTAAAAAAACGTTGTCTTCTCCAATCCCTTATGCTGCTAGGTTGTAATTGGAAAATAAAGATTCCATTTGCTTAAAAATGTCAGCAACTGCCAACAAATCGAGAAAAATCGCGCATTATACGCCTAAGAAATCTACTCTTAACAGCATTGTCTTCAGTAAGACGCCCTTCTTTTCCCCCTCCAGCGACCCTTGCAGCTATCCCAGTTACTGGTTCAAGCATAGAGTTATATACAATAATACAACGTTGCGTCACTGCCCTATTGTAATTTTAATTAATTACTTTTAAAAAGTAATTTACCCAAACCTGGTTAGAACATGGATCAGTCGAGAATGATGATAATTGTTACTGCGTTATTATCCCAGCTTGTCAAACATGACCACTTTTTTGGCCACACTTCTTCACATGACGTCATTTGTCAAACATGACCACAAGTGCCATCAGTTCTGCTTATGGATTGTCTTGTCGAACTTGAGTTGTAAAACTCTTACGTGAATTATAATCAACACTTGTAACAGTAGATTTCCTTCTGCCGCAGTTGAGTTCCAGAGCCTAAATCAACACACGAACTACAATAAAGAAACTAACTACCTTCTGTAGTATACTCAATGTTGCTGAAAATATATGTTTAAATGTTTAAATGTTTAAACATACGACTACGAGAGCACGAAGCATTTGATATGCTTATTTGTACTCACTACAGTTATAATCACATTAATTTTTTCAAATTCAAAACTCAGAAAATCAACAATCACACTACATTTACACTATATAATACAAAAACAAAGGGTCAATGGGTTTTAGCGAGCGTTAACCGCACCCATTCATCTGCCCGACGAAGCCTTAAGGCCAAGCACCAGTACAAAAACAAGTATAGCAGATACAACAATGTCTCCAGCCCAATTCACTATAAAGCTTCGTTATGGAGCAACTTATATTGCATTATTTCATGATTTTTAGCCCCAATTTTAATTTATTAAATTGAGTGATGTTTTTTTTTTAATTTTTCCGATAAATTGTTAAAAGCCGTATTAAAGCAAGGGATTAATCTAATTTTACTATATAGGTTTCCCCAAAGTGGTACTTTTAGTTTTATTATCCGAAATTTGGAAGCCCTTTTAATTTTTTCGTAATTTCTCTTTAAACCAAAGTAATGCTTCAAAAGCGTGACATATTTAGGTAATCCCGTAATATTTTAAGATATTGTGCTTCATTAAGTCAACATTACTGTTTTGGTATTTTCCCCCGGGTTTTTTAGTGGTAAGACAAGCAACTTAATATATGTCATTTCACTTTATTGAAGATGTATAGTTTATTCAAAGCTTAGAATTTTGACTGCTGAAAGTGTTGTTTTTGAGGTCCACATATATTTTTCCCCAGTTTGGTCCGAGTATTTTTTTGGTTACCCTTCCTTTTCGGGTCCAAAAAATGTGTGACCCCGTCACCCCCTCCCCCCTAGAAAGCCTAAAAATCAATATATTCCCCCTCGTGAAGGCCTGAGATATCCATGAAGTCCCCCCCCCTTTTTTTTTTAACCCCCCCCCCCCCCCGCCCCTCCCCCAATCCCGGGTGATAAATAACAATCAGTCCCTAAAGGACTCTACACGATGCAGGCGATTTAATAAAACGTCAGGCTTGTATAACAGCACTTACGTGTACTAATACATTCCAAATAATGAAACAAAAACAGCTACGCACATTTAGTTTTAAATAAGCTATCAAGCCGTGGGGGTTCCAAGCTTTTAAAAGCATGGGTTTTTATAGGTTATGTAGGTTATTTTGGCAAAATTATAGGAAAATTAGAAAATGTGTATGTGTGAAAATGTGTTTGTTTGTTTTTGTTTGTAATTTTTGGAAAATTATTAGAAAATAGCATAAGTGCTGTTGTGCTTTACCAATCATATACGTTAATATTGTACAATTGTACATTTGATTATTTCAATTCAAAATCACCAATTTTTATCCGTGTACATTTTAACAAGTATAAAATGAAACTTCAATCATATAACCCCTTTTTTTACGGCACACTTACGTTTTTGTTTGTCATTGATTTTTATAGGTTGGCTGCAACCCCCGCATTATAGTTCAAACATGTGTAGTTGTTGTAAACGCTTTTATTTTCCAGTTTTTTTTTTCTTTTGCTCCACGCACGAAAGACCGTTTTGGTGGAAAAGAGGATTATGTCCTCTTATGTGACAGCACAAAACCCGACTAAGGTTCTAAAAAAAAACTGCAAAAGACTAACTATAGTACTGAATACCATTGTTCATTTCCGTTCCCCTCCACTCCCTTTTTCTGCGTGTGGGCGACGATCATCTAAAAACCGACAAAACCGTTTCGTCACAATACAAACTGGGCTAAGCGAATTGTAAATCTCCGTCGACCTTTTTACGGCGACCTTCCACTTCTTGGGAAAATCCTTTCTACTCTTATATCATTTTTAAGTAATCTTTCCAGATCTTATCAGCCCGGCGAGTCTTAGTCGTATACACGTCCGACTTGTCGCCATCAACAATACACAAGACAGCAGCAAAGGCGCTCGATGCTACGTCACGAGTATAAGTTCGTCACTTGGTTGCCATGGCCACTCTCGCACGTCTCTTCTCCTCCTAGCGGAGGCCTTCTGAGTTACGACGACCAACATGGCCGCCAGGTGTTTCGCCCGGCATCGCAAATTTATTCGGGAATGTCGGGTGATTCATGGAAGAAAACGTCTTCGGCAATGAAGTCGTCAACATGCTAAGTTGCCGACTCCTACGACTAAAGTCCGGGACCACCTTCTTCTTCTCAGTCCAACACAATAGGACTCAAAGTTCGGGTCACCTACGCCCTCGAATAATAGACTCGGCCTATATAGTTTTGTTTGCTGGAAATACAAGAAAATAAACCCACACGTAGGCTAGCAAACAATGGAAATGGGGAAATTGTGGCGTAGTAAGGGCACTGACTTTTTGCGAGTTCAAGGTTTCGGCAATATCGTAAAGAAGGAGTTTATAAAAGAGTTTCAAGGGTGCCCGCACATTAGGGAACTTGGGACATATTGCCCACCCTTTCTTTATGAATACAGTGTTGTTATAGAGGTAAAATCTGAAACAAATATCCACAAGGGTGAAAGAACCAGACAAGTTTCAGCCAAACAAATTAGCGATATCAGAAAAAAATGGCTGCTTCCAAGTTGCTACTCTAGCTGCCAAGCTAATCACATGGACTATTAGATCACAGGATAAATGAAAAACCTGACCACCATTGCTACACGTTTCTCAGTTAACGTCGGAATTAATAGTCGGTGAGATTACCTTGTCAACTAATGTAGCAACTTGGTGACAGCCATTTTGTTCTGATAGCACTACTTTGATTGGCTGAAACTTGACTGGTTCGTTCACCCTCGTGGGTTTTGTTTCATATATCACTTCTTTTGTAGTTTTTTTTTTTTTTTTTTTTGGTGGCGTATTATTTTTGCCAGTGCCCAGTTATCTACTATCTGGTCAAGTTTGGTCGAAAAATATTGTATACGAACGACGATACTAATTGTTTCAGTTTTGTTGGAGTGAGGCCTTCAATCACATAAATCGAAGCATTTGCTGATTTTCATTCAACCATCAACAATAAATAGTGGGTGCGTCCATTTGATCGACAATGTTCGTGTTGCCGATTATTTTGATCACAGGCAGCGTTTTCCCAACATACAGAAAAATAGCATTACAAATGATTGCAATCTTTTTAGTTCATGCCTCCTCAAGCGTCAAACCATAAAAGGCACCTATTGCAGTTAAAAGGGTGCTGAATACCAAATTTCATTCGTATCTATCGCATAAATTATATTATATGAGCGGAAATAGTCAGTAGCTAGTAATCAGTGTGTAGTCGTAGTATTCAGTTGAAGCTTGGCGAGAGGATTACTAGCGTGGTTCTTGATTATGACTAAAACCCAGTAAAAACAAGGCTATTCAAGGATTGCAATATCTGATTTCAAGATTCCACACTCACTACGAGCAGTTTATTACTGTTTTATTTTATTAGACATTGATTATTTTAATCCCATCATGGCTCGGAATGTCTGAATGTAGAGGCAGGAAAATAGGGCCTGCCTTTATTTACATCTTCCACTAAAAATGTTGTTGTTTGCCCCTTTTTGTGTGCTCTTTGCCCTGCTCCACCCCTCCTTTTTGAAAGTCTGTGGGCATGATGAAAGGTTTCATTACGAACGAAACTTCTTTGACAGTGTTAAGGTTCCTGTTAAAGCAACATCCAGCCTGTCTTATAACCTTCCGCCTGCCTCACAACACCCACGCGACGATCACATCCGCGTATTTACCACAGCTAAGGTCAACTGAGACGGTAGCTTCGTTCCTCGCAGCGAAAAACATAGCTACTGTCTCAATTGGCATTGCGCCTAATAGTCCAGCCAGCGTGAACCCATTAATTGTGTCGTCGAAAACCGGAATGATTCTCGTATTTTAAAATCACAATTTATAATTTTCTAGACTAATGTCTTATAATTTTGCTTCGGCGATCTATTGGAATAATTAATTTTAATTTTTACTGCATTATAGCCTTCTAGATTTTTGATCTCATAGTAATTACTAGCAAACGATTAAAATTAATACTGCGTACACACAGATAAAACTTCAAGGCCAATGTAGGCGCGCGATGCATCATATATGTTCGCGACGAACGTAAATAAAGTTATAATATTCAACAGAAAATCTCCTAGACGCCACATTTTAAAACGGATTTTTTTAAAGGGAAAGACTAACGGTATAAATAGACCTTTGGGGCCGCACTTGATGTGGAGGATCGAGAAAAATGGCGCTGGGAGGTATATCCCTTTAAGGTTATGTGCCAGCACGGATCACAGTGCCCAACTAGGTGAATTTTTTTTTTTTTTGCTATAAACTGTATTCTCGTTCTGGTATTGAATTTTCAGCCAATATTGAAATAAAAATTCGACCATCAATGTTTAACATTCGAACGATAAAATCAAGCTTTTTTAAACATTCTCATGAAGAACGCTTGATTTTATCGTTCGAATGGAAAACATTGATGGTCGAATTTTTTTTGGCTACAAAATGTATCCTTGTCCTGATATTGAATTTTCAGCAAATATTGAAAGAAAGATTCGACTACTAATTTTTACCATTCGTACGATAAAATCAATATTGTCATAAAGAATATTTTTAAAAGCTTGATTTTCTCGTTCGAATGGTACACGTTGATGGTCCTTTTTTTTTGCTACAAAATGTATCTTTGTCATGATATTGGATTTTCAGCCAATATTGAAATAAAGATTCGACCATTAATTTTTACCATACGAACGATAAAATCCAGCTTTTTAAAAATAATTATAAAGAATTGTGTAAAAAAGCTCAATTTTATCGTTCGAATGGTAAATATTAATGGTCGAAATTTTTTTTCTGCAAAATGAATCCCTGATATTGGATTTTCAGCCAGTAGTGAAATAAAAATTCGAATATTAATTTTAACCATTCGAATGGTAAAATCAAGGTTTTTAAGATATTATTTTAAAGAATGTTTTTTAAATCTTGATTTTATCGTTCGAATGGCAAACATTGATGGTCGAATTTTTATTTCACTGTTGGCTGAAAATCCAATATCAGGACAAGCGAAGCACCTGATTTGGTCAAATGATAAAGACTCAAAAATAAGAGATTTTTACTACCTTATTCGTCATGTAGGCTAGCCTACACCTGCGAAAACATAATTTTCTCGCTCTTATTTAAGGAATAACTGAGAATTCCTTACTGTATCTCCGGATGCCATTGCAAAAAAACTGCACACCTGAATATTTGTTGATATCAATTTTCCTTCTCCCCTTTTGTACAACTTAGTAATAAGAAAAACGACTGAGGCATGGGCGTAACGTAAGCCCCTCTCTTGTGTTATTTCGTAAAAATCAGTCATCAGTAGGCCCCCGACAGGCCCTCAGAGCCTAAGTCCCACGGGAAACTCCCCGTTTTCCCTTATGGCCAGTACGCCCCTGGACTAAGGTACCACAGCTTGAGGCAAGACGCTCGCTTCACGTAGCAAGGGACATCATCCAACATTTTCAAAAACTGCCGCTAGGCACGCTGAAAGCACACTCTATAGGAACATCGAGTTGATTTATGTTAGCGGCGTTGTTGCAGCGTTAACAAACATTATTTTACGGTAATGATGTTTATCCCTGACGTCTTTGGATGATTTATTGTTAACTAAAAGGATCGTTTAATATATACATATTTTTTTTATGAGAAAAGAAAATGCCATAGTACAGAATACAATGCAATAGGATTCTTCGTTGGTTTGAATTCGTGAAATTTAGCCTCAGCGGCTTTCGTTTTGACGGTAAGGGGCAAAGACATATGTACCATCAATTAAGCTGTTATTATTAAACAATTTCAATCCAATGTCTTTTACATTGCGTTCGCAGCGCAACTAGTGGCAGAATCAGAAGCTAAGGGCGAAATACGCTACGACTAGTCTTTCCATCTCGCAGCTAGAAGCTAGAAATCATCTGATAAGCTGTTTAGCTCTGCCGGCTCGCAACGAAAACAGTTAATAATGTGAGCTAGGAAGCGACTAGGAAAATTGTTTCGTCAGGAGGAATTCTTCATCTTATTGTCACGGATCATCAGACAGTAAGCATTAGCTCAAACGATGTCGGAGTTAGCTAATGCAAGTATCGTTGTTAGGGCACGTTTACGCAACCACTCGCTTTTGCATTCTCGCAGCTAGAAGCTAGAAATCACCTCAAATTCCAACATGGCGGCGGTTTTATGTCTGCCGCCTCGCAACGAAAACAGCAAATAACGTGAGTTCAGAAGCGTTTGGGAAAATTGTTTCGTCATGAGGAATTCTTTATGTTATTGGCACGGATTATAAGACTGCAAGTATTTACTCTAACGATGTGGGATTTAGCTAATCCATTTAGCGTTGTTACCATGGTAAAGTCACCTTTGCCATCGGCGATTAAATTCTAGCTGCGAGAATGCAAAGGCGAGTCGGTGTGTAAACGAGCCTTTGATGACGCCTTGAATTGCTACGGTCTA
The DNA here is from genome assembly GCA_023313725.1 of Lithobius niger. Taxonomy (NCBI): domain Eukaryota; kingdom Metazoa; phylum Arthropoda; class Chilopoda; order Lithobiomorpha; family Lithobiidae; genus Lithobius; species Lithobius niger. The sequence goes on from JAHWFP010088991.1 coordinate 19,368, forward strand.
CCGTTTTAAAGGTACATTGCTCCCAACGCTACTTTTCTCAATCCTTGTCCTATAACAGCCACGTGAAGATCTCCATCCGGACAGTTTCGCACCGTTTCGGAGTAGTAGTAATACAAGGCCAACTGAGATAGTACACGAAACAGCGTCAACGCATAATTTGTGTCTTCACAAACCGGAAAGATTTTCGTATTTTAACATCACACTTTCAAAATTTTTTAGACTAGTATCTTATAATTTTTCTTCGGCGATCCATTGGCATAAATAATTTTAATTTTTACCGTATTAGTCTTTTAGATTTTTGATGTCATGGTAATTATTAGGAAACGATTAAAAATCAGTACTTGCACACACACAAATGAAACGTCATGGTTATTACAAGGTAAATATTAGCTGGACTTGCTAATAAATTAGTTCCCAATATTCAACAGAAATTCTCCTATAGAGCAGTGACACGACGTAATATTATTGTGTATAAATCTATGGTGAAGCCTTAATGGGTTAGCTGCAAGGGGCACTGCAGAGAGAAACAGAAGGGCGTCATACTGAAGCCGATTCTGTAAAGAGTGATTTCTTAGACCTAAAACGCGCGATTTTTGTTGTTGGAGAAAACTATGTTGTTTTAGGCCTAGGAAATCCTCTCTTCCGTCGTTTATCCCTCCATTTTTATGTAGTGCACCTTGTAGTTATGCCCTCCAAAACCCACACTTGTGTCAATATGGCGGCAAATGTCACTGCTCTATAGACGCCATACTTAAAAAAGGATTTTCAGCAATTGCTTCAGACTTGATGTACTTGTGGAGGATCGAGAAAAATGGCGTTGGGAGGAATGTACCTTTACGATAAGAATCGTAGCGATAGGTTGCGTACAATTTTGGTCCATTATTTATTTACCAGTTTACGCTGAGATTCGATAGCTAAATTCAGACTTGCGGCCGACCGCGAAGGTATTAAATTTTGTTTTAAAGCTTTTCATTTTAAGTTGTTTTTTCAGGAAATCAAGAATTTGGCCAGTTTTAAATGTACGGAGGGCCGGGGCTTTACGTACCCCTCCCCCTCCACCCCCCCAAAAAAACCAACCCCATCTCTTCCCGCTTTTGGGTGAGGTTGGGGAGCGTCGAAAAGCCCAAGTGCCTTGTTTAAAATGGAGCCAAAGGGAACGGTGGGCATCACCCTAATACATAACCAAATTGAATTCACATGTTTTATCTATGAATTAACATTATCATCAAATGAATGACGCTCCACCTCAGTTCCCTCTACAACCGACGATGGCTTTCTGAATGGTGATAAGCAACGAATATGATTACGACGAAGGACGAGGACGACACCGAGAAGACACATACTAGTTTTTGTCCTTGCCGCCAGATGGCCAATTCGTCTCGTTCTTAGTCACGTTGGGAACGATAGTATGGTGAGGCGAAAAGAGGGAGGAGCCAGCATTATAGGTGGCGCGACCCAGATTTACGACGACCGATCAGGTTGGTGATACCGATTCCTCCTCGACTGGTAAAACTCGTTCATCAGGGGTGACCAGCAGTTTCCGAATGCAGCTGGGTGGCGGGTTCGATTCCCGCTGAGCGCCATTCACGGTTGACGCGCCGGTGACGGCCCAGACCAGCCCGCCTCAAGTTGCTTGTGGTTTCACGCTTCTGGCGTCCTGCAGCGTTGGGGAGGGCCAGTAAAAATTGCCGAGATCAGTCTTGTTGTCAAGCTTGCTGTAATGGCGCAACGACCGATCTGTATGCGTAAGTTGTAGTTGTACGGATACGACACTCGGAAAACTTCACGCGCAATAAACGTGGACTACAGTAAGATCTTCACCCATAAAACGGCAGTTCCCACTCTTTTGCCAGCGCTGGCCCAAATATGCTTTAAACAATGCTTTAACAATAATAAAAACAACAATATCTTTTCCGGCAGAAAAAGAAAAAGAATTTATCGGAAGAAACAATGCAGAAGCAATGGTGTAACAATAATGCTGCGAACAACAATTTTTTTACAAACATGCATTGTACTTGGTTTCATGAAGTCACGTCATCGGGCTTGAGTGAAAAAGACGAAAAAAATATCTGTCTGCTCTCGGGTTACATGGCTTTGAAATACACAAAAAAATGCGCAGTCGGATTCAGTGCGGGAAAAAAACTAGGCCACAGGACGTGAAATACACCGTCTGCTCCCGGGTAACGGAAATGAATGAAGGATGGTGGAATGAATCACAGGATACATGGATTCAGTGAGCGAAGCAACCTTAGCGAAATTACACATCTTCAAGAACCTGCATTATTTAAATTACACATTTCACTGTTATGGGGCAGCTGTACTCCTACATTTGTCCGCCTTCGTATAGGCTGTGCAGAAATGTCTTCTCCTTCTGGCATTGTACTTGGTTAGATGAAGTGACGTAATCGGGCTTGAGAAAAGACAAACAAAAATATCTGTCTGATCCCGGGTTACAGGGCTTTCAAAGAGACAAAAACTGCGCATTCGAATTCAGTGCGGAAAAAAAAACTAGGCCACAGGACGTGAACGACACCGTCTGCCCCCGGGTAACGGAAATGAATGAAGGATGGTGAAATGAATCACAAGATACGTGGATTGAGTGAGCGAAGCAACCTTACCGCAATTACCCATCTTCAAGAACCGGAAATATTTAAATTACACATTTCACTGTTATGGGGCAGTTGTACTCCTATAGAGTCTTCATGACGGCCTTTACAGCTAGTAAAAAAATAAAGCAGTTCTATTAGCAAAGGCCAGAAGAAAGCTTGGGATAGCAGTAAACCAATACACAGTGGCGTAAATGTCCTTTGAGGCCCACTAGAATGAAACTGGCGCCATCTCATCCCCCCCCCCCTCCAAATATTGTGTTATTTTAGTGGTGCGCGAGCGAAGCAAGGCCAAGAAGGTTCTCATCCTGTAGTGCTTTCTCTATCTGCCTATCCGTCTCCACGATATATTTTGAATTCAGTATTCAATTCACTTAAAATTTTCCACATTCGTTCTACGCCTAATTATTTGTGGATTTAAGTTGGTAAAGCAATAAAATTAGGGAAGAGATTTGTGAATTTTATTCTAATCTCCATGATATACACTGATACATTTTACAGTGCATTATATTTACTCTCATCATCTTCTAATGGCAATTAACCAATGGGAATCCAGTAAACGGCAGTCACCAGCCAATCAAACCGTCACATAAAACCGTCGGCGTTGTCCCGCCATGTTGTTTCTATGATTGATCGTCTGACTCATGGTCTCCACCACATAACGCAAGTATGACAGACTAAACCAATTTCGAAACAAATAGGAGGCAGCTGATAGTCACGTCGAGCATGATTTGACTTCCTAGCAGTGCACGATTAATTAATTATTAGTTACCATGGTTTCAGAACGACCAACATCAGATTCCGCCCAAAGGCGTTAGGCCTAATCACCGCTAATATTCGAATGTCAGAGGCGATCCAAAGACCACACAATGGAGGAATGGGGAGGGGGGAGTAACAGGGAGTCCCATGGGAAAGTGGGGGGGGGGGGCGGTCAAAGTCATTTTCAATTCATGCTGCCCAGTAAAGTATTTCGCTGACCCATGTAGGAACCAGCTAAACAGGTTTATGTTACACTTGGGGTACAGCTAGTTAAATGAAACACTTGACCATTGCTACGGATTGTAATAAAGACGTCTTTATTGGCGAAGAGAAAACTCTACGCAACACTGTTAAATCGCCGTTCGCGCAAAATGCTGGGCTGGAGGGGGGGGGACCTCTTTCGTCACACAAAGTTTTGTAGTAACAGTAACTGCATGAACACATGTAAATTAATGAACGGCGCAGGTGAAGATAAGTATTACACCCCCCCCACCCCCCTCAACTTACTATGCCCAATCGCCACGTTTCTTTTTACTAATTTGGTCAAATAAATACAGATACAAACATATTTACGTTGCCTTTTGGACTGCCTGAGCGGAGAATCGAACCCACGACCTTTGAAGCCAAAGGCCGAAGCCCTACCGCTGAGCCACACTGACACGGCAGTCATATTGGCGGAAAAATAACACCTTTAAAAGTTTTGGGAGGAAAGGCGGGGAAATGGGTACACAGGGGAGAATGTTAAAGGGACATCCCCCCCCCCCCGCTCCACCGTAGCGTCTCCCATGTGTGAGGCGCCGAAATCTGAAGATCTTTAAAACTAGAATCTTATACCGAACAAATATTTCGGCTACTTTTGGCGTAGTAGGCTGGGTAAGTGACAAATGTATTGTCCAACAAATATTTTGCGTCAAACAGGGGTGCATTCTTGCGATTCTAAATTTTGTTTAGGTACGGTTCACCCCTATGGCGCATGCGTCAAAGATCATAGCTACTTCACGAAAGTCTCGATCGGGATGTCGAGGGGGGGGGGGGGGGGGGCTTGCAGAGGGAAACTAACAAAACGGCCTAGCACGTGGGTGGGCTTTAAAGCAAACGCCAGACAGGCAGATCATTTTCAGGTTGAATTAAAAAGCCAGCTATAGGACGCGTTGTTGCATGCAGATTACAATCTCTGTCTGCTGTCAAAGCATTCGACGCGCTCGAGTTGCTTCATAGTATGGACTTACACCCCACATTATAGGGGGTCGTATGGCTCGTTGAAGAGGCGTCGCTTGCTGATTAAAAAGATTGTTCGCGTCCCCCGGTAGCAGTGACAGAAGGGAGCAGGTTTTTTTTTCCTTTCTAATGACGATAAAGGGAATTTAACAATATCGTTTATATACTAAAGTGTGTGACAAGCCAAGGTGAAAGGTAGTCACTATGTGTGCTTGAGCGTACCCATACGCACGTATTCAGTATAGTTTGGTTTTGTCTGACAGAAGCTGATTGATGTAACGGCAGTGAAGTCAGAAGTCATGTCCATAACATCGTCCATCTTCATTTCAGGTTGTTTCTGGAATTTTTTCTTGAAATATTGATTTCTGTTTGCTTTAACAGGGTTCCCATCAACCTGGAGAACACGGAAAACTCAGGGAAGTTAAACTATATGTTTGAAACTCAGGGAATACTCAGGGAATTCTCCAATTTTTCAAAAAAAAACCTGGAAAACTCGGGGAATATAAACTTTGTTTGAAACTCAGGGAATACTTAGGGAATTCTCCGATTTTTCACAAAAAAACTGGAAAACTCGGGGAATATAAACTTTGTTTGAAACTCAGGGAATACTCAGGGAATTCTCCGATTTTTCACAAAAAAACTAGAAAACTCAGGGAATTTAAACTATGTTTGAAACTCAGGGAATTCTCCCACTTTTCACAAAAAAACTGGAAAACTCGGAGAATTTAAACTATGTTTGAAACTCAGGGAATACTCAGGGAATTCTCCCACTTTTCACAAAAAAACTGGAACTCGGGGAATTTAAACTATGTTTGAAACTCAGGGAATTCTCCGATTTTTCACACAAAAAACTGGAAAACTCAGGGAATTTAAACTATGTATGAAACTCAGGGAATACTCAGGGAATTCTCCGATTTTTCAAAAAAAAAACAGGAAAACTCGGGGAATGTAAACTATGTTTGCAACTCAGGGAATACTCAGGGAATTCTCCGATTTTCCACAAAAACCTGGAAAACTCAGGAAAAAAACAACGCCATACTTTTAGGCGTAGTCTTAAGTGTATTAAACGTGTTTCGTTAAGATATTGTGCTAAAATAAAAGTTATCTTTGTGTTTCAGTGTTGACACCTAAAGGTTCATTAAATTGGGCTACACTTTTGCACTAAGTTAGCCATAAAAAAAACAAGTAAAACTGGTAAAAATGTGTGGAAAAATTTTCTTCCTAAAATCTCGGTAGGTAGCCTGGAAATCGACCTCTGGAAAACCTGGAAAACTCAGGGAAACTGTTTCAGTATTTTGGTGGGAACCCTGTCTAACTACGCATGGCCTCTTTCTAAACCGCGTTACGTAGGAAACGTCACACAGATGTCAGTGACGCTCAGAAAGGCCACCTGAATAAAAGGCAGTGTCGCACCGCCAGAAACTTCAACAAAATTATTAATATTAAGGTACAAGAGGACTGGAGTTTTGGTAGTTGGCGACACGCCAAGCAGCAAATTTCTATACCTCATAATTTCTAAAGTCTGTCAACAGATAGCGTTGCGCACCAAAGCTCGTCAATTTGAAGTTCACTTAGCGTTGTTGCTGAGACGGTCTTTCGTTCAGGGGGCTTAATTAAGCCTTTGCTCTCAGGGAACGACCTTTACTATTTCTACGAAGAGTAGACTTCTCGTCAAACACATTAAAGTGATAGATTTTTTCTCGAGCTTTTATAATAAGATGGAGAAGTTTTGGATGAAAAAGAGGATCGTTTTATTATTATTATTATTATTATTGTTTATGTAGCATTGGTTTTTCAACCGCATCGTGTAATGCCTTTACCGTTTAAATAAAATTAAAAGTAAATCGTTAAACCGAAACTTAGTAGTGATTGGACGTAGTTTTATTGCCGATTCCAACAAATAGCGCTGAATCGGTTCCCATTTTGTTCCTTTCCTATTGTTTTGCTTTTATGCCTAAATTGTTCAGAATTCATATCGACCTGAAAAGTCAGGGATAGTAAGGGATATGAAATACGGTCAGGGAAAGTCAGGGGAAAAAATGGAAAATTTGGGAAAATGCGTCACATTTTCAAATGTTTGGAAATCATTTGGTTATAAAATATCATCCACAGGTAGCCTGAGTAGTCATAAGAAACACTTTGGGTTGAGGGGGTGAGTCAGATTATTTTGGACCTTAGGTATGGGGTCAAGATTTGTGACAGGTCCTTAAAGTCATGAAGATACTAGGTCACGTTTTCATTATCCATGCACAAACCCCATACCCCCCCCCCCCCCCAAGCTTCCTAAAATTGTCACAAAGTTAAAAAAAAAAAAAATTTGCTTTTGGCGTGGGAGCACTGCAATTGACTGCGTAAGTAAAACATTTTTAAAAACAGGTGTTTTGGTCAGGGATATTTGAAGGAGTAAGTCAGGGAACATCAGGGATTGTCAGGGATATTTTCATTTTGAGATATTAGTATGAACCTTGTTGTTTCCATGAAGATGATTTGGAGAAATCGCTTGAATGGTACTCACATTTATTTTGTTGGTTAGCAGAAGATGAGATGAGATGGTTTGCGCACTGAGTTGACAGAATGAGATCAACAACTCCCTCTCGTTTTGATTTAGTTCAAGAAATCGGTACGATATAAGGGGCCCCTAAAGATCATTAGGATAAAGGGGGGAGGAAGGGGGCGTTTGTCAGGTTTCACAGAGGTATCGGGTTCGAGCCTGGCCTCAACGCTCCCCCTCCCCCTTCCCCCCGCCCTGGCATTTTCAGGAAGCGAAGGGCTCTCTTACGCCTCATGCTCATGTCGATTATGGCACGTAAAACATCCCAGAGATTTCAGATTGGTTACCTAGTTAAATTGTTTCGCTCGTCTTCTGAGGCTGTGGCTTCGGCTGGGAGCGTTCAAACGTCCCAGTCACGAATACACAAAATTAGAAAACAAAAACGAATACGTTTGAAATTTAAAGTGAAGTATACCTGGAATGAAGTCAAAACAGGAAAGGAACAAGGGTAAGGGGGGGGTAGGGGAGGGGGTTAGTCACGTATTCATAAAGTTGTCACCAAGATCGAAAAACTATTACAGTTTCAAATAAAAAGGAAATTTCACAGTTGTACAGTTGTTGCTGTACTTACTATCAGGCCCATAATAAGCAATTCCTGCATAAGTGCTTTGTCGCGCTCCCAGCTGAAGCCATGGCGCCAAAAGATGAGTGGGACAATTTCGCTAGGTAATTCGAATCGGAAATTCCTAGGATCTTTTACACTGCGATTAGCAGATGAGGGTGTGCGATGAACAATCTCACTGGTATTTTAGGGCGAGGCAAGCAAGATATTGATATTTAACTTTATTTTTTGGAAGTAAGAGCGTTGAGTCCATATCTAATCGGTAAACTATCATAGTAAACATTTTCCTGCTATGCATTTTATTCCTTCTATGAAGAAAAGGCGTGGGTCGACGGTTACATATTTCGGCGTTACCGTAAATTATATTTGCAAAGCCAGGTATCCTATTTTAATTGGAACGTATACAAATCGTTACAAGAAATTTGTATTCCTATATAGTAACCAATATTGGGATGCTTCAGCTACACCATCAGATTCTAACCGAAACATTTTATTTTATTTTATTTTATTTAACTTTATTTTATTTTATTACTTATCAGCTATATTTGTTGTTGTTTTTTAAGCATTTCTGAACTAGTTTTCCAGGACGCTAATGTTAATTTCGTTGTCAGCCTGCTCAAGGTTTGCCTTTCCTTTCCGAACCCCCCCCCCCCCCTCCCTCAACCTATTAATGTACAAGTTAGGTTGTACATTAATATAGGCCTGGAAATAACAGTGGACTTTTGTTTGAGTCAAATTAACGAGGCTTGCTTGGAAGAAAAACGAAACAGCAGTGAACAGAATATGTAAAGATTTATGGGCCTATGCTACGACGGGTGGCTGTTTTTCAGGTTTTTTTTTAAACAAATTTTTAACAGCATGCCTTCCCCTCTCCACGCCTTTTGTACTATTTCCTACCTTTCCAACTGAAAAAAAAATCTGAACCTGGCGTTGGAAACGGAACGTCCTCAACTTAATCCTGCGTCCTTGGTCTCTGTGGCGGCCTCTACTGACGCAAAATGGAAACTTTGTGTTATTCATGGGCCATAAGATAGGCGCTGAACAGGTTTTACGTATGCTGGCGTAGACGGGAGGGAAAGAGGAGACGGGGGGGGGGGGGGCGTCCTGCTTCACACAAAACCTCGTCATTTAACCCAAATCATATCAACGAATTCACTTCCCCGCAAAAGATTTGCACAGCATAGAAAAAATGTTTTGCTTACCTTCCCCGACGGTTAATTTTTTTTCTTGTGCATCTAGTGACTTCGAGAAGTCTCCATGATTGATGTAGTCTCGTGGAGATAGGAAATTCCACAGATTGCTTGGCCTGGCAGAAAAAGAGTCAATTTTAAGAATTCTACGCCATTTATAACATTTTTATTTTCATTTCGAAAGAAACGAAGCATTATTAGCCTACCACTATTATTACGAGACATACATCTAACAAATGTATCGGAAAATTAAATCACTAATATCACGATAGAGTAGAAATTCTACAGTAGAATGATAGAACCATTTATTCACTTATGCTAGTATCACAAAGCTTTTGTTTTTTAACCAGCTGTGTTAGTAACAGGTTGAATATCAATATTATTAAGGGATTAACACCCGACCTGCTAAGGAGGACAGATTATTACGTTTGTACCCACTCTCACAGCGCAGTAGCAGTGACTCAGTATAGCTACAGAGCTGGAATCGTTGAGCTGGAATCATGGAGCTAGCTGCAAGGGGCCCTGGAGGTACAGGTTTTGAACTTAGATTTAACCGCTTTTGCACGGTCAGTTTGACACTTTTGTACTTGGATTTAACACTTTCGTACTTCAATTTAACGCTTTTGTACTTCAATTTAATTTAGTGGATTTCAAATTAATATTCTTGGCTTTGGATTTACTGTACTTGGCTTTGAATTTAACACTTACGCACTTGAAATTAAAGCATTGAAACAAACTCTTCGAACTATTTAGTATTTAATAGTTTAATGCCGGACTAAACCAACTTACGTGAAAACTAAATTACGTACGAAATTATAAAAAATTACGAAACAAAATTACAAGATAGTAATGTACAACTTCCATTCATTGAAAATGTAATGTCACATTGAACTTGCCACCAGTAACGAAAGGTCGTAACGAATGTAGCCTACCTACTCTAGGTTTACGTAAGGGTTTACGTAATCGATTAAATATTACAGTATCGCGCAGTAAATGAACACTTGTATTTTTTTTGTAATTTTGGGATTCGTAATCTTGTAATTTTGTTTCATAATTTTTTATAATTTCGTAATTTGGTTTTTACGTAATTTAGTTCAGTCATTAAAGCATTAAACAGTTCGAAGAGTTTGTTTCAATGCTTTAATTTCAATTGCGTAAGTGTTAAATTCAAGTGCAAGAGTGTTAAATCCTAAGTCAAGAGTGTTAATTTAAAATCCACTACGTTAAATTGAAGTAAAAAAGTGTACAATCTAAGTACAAAAGTGTCAAATTAACGTGCAAAAGCGTTAAACCATAGTTCAAAACCTGTATGATCACTCTTCTACATTGTGGGGCGGCGACACTCTATTGGACACTCTATCGTGAAACCCTACAGCAACCCCCCCCCCCCCCATGCTACTCCTGGGTGGACGAATACTGCTAGTAAATAGTTTACAAGCATAATGTAAGACCTACATTCAATGACTACGTTTACATGACCACTTCGAAACGCTTCAGAGGGGTGCGCATCGACTCCGTGGGTCTTGTAAACACCCGTTCGTGGCACTTTCTCCCATCTGGCGATACAGAATCGAAGCGCTTCTCGGAGGTGGATCGAGAGTCTGAACCGCATCGTCGTTATCCATGTAAACATTCGCAATCGCCTGGTAAAGATGGCGAACGCAGTTACGGCGCCCACGTATAATTTGTGCTGGTGCCATTCAAATTTTAGGTAAATAAATTTAAAATAAGTGTACAAGACTAGAAAGACCTAGTTTACTACGTGCAGGGGGTAAAGCAGCATGGAACGTGCCAACTATTTGCCAAAGGAAGGCCAGGTAGGAATGGTTTTCTGATCGCGCTGGCCGAATTGTCTTCGCTAGCCGAATGGTCCTAATCGCGGTCTTGCGTCTTGTAAACAGGAGCCGTTTTTTTTATGCGCATTTCAAAGTCCATCGTTAAAATGCGCTTTCTTGTGGCCGTGTAAACGTAGTTGGACAGTAAACGTAGTTGGGCGTATCAGGAAATACAGTGCTAAGATTATGTAGTTTGAATGTTATATGACACTTGTGGTTCGATTGGTCCACTATTTAGCAGGATGAGTCTAGCTCACCTGCAGGCTCCTAGGACCGATGATCTTTGATGTTCGTCAGCGCAAGTACGAATATGGCGTAACCACATTACGTGGGGCCGGTGGCAAATTAACCTTTCCGTACTACGGTCAAGTGGTCCCTATTTTCACTTTTTTGAAAAATAAAGCTTGGAAAAAAAATTGGACTTAGAAATTTTTCAGCTTTTCTGTTCAAAGAAAACTCGCCTCGTTAACAGTGTCCTGCCGCTTTTACAAAGGCAATTTAGAGCCGTTGTTTAAATATAAATAATTTTTATTTCTTTCGGGGCCCCCTTAGGCTGGGGGGGGGGCACCTTTGCCACCCTGTAGTTATGTGCAGCATCCGGGGCTGAGTATGGAGGTTCACGATGTAGTCAATATAGTGCATCCAGCATTGATTTCAAAAGTTTAGGAACTGAACGGGTCGTTTAGTTGGTGTTGAAGTGGTAGCATGTATTTTCATTGCTATAAACGACGAAGGCGACGTTTACGTAACGACTCGCCTTTGCATTCTCGCAGCTAGAATTTAATCGCGATGGCAAAGGCGTATTGCTGTGGTAGCAATGCTATACGTGAATTAATTAAATATGCGCAAGGTTTGAGTATATGCTTCCAGTCTTACAAACCGTGACAATAAGATAACTAATTCTTCTTTCCAAAACGATTTTCCCAGACGCTTCTGAACTCACATTATTGACTGTTTTCGTTGCAAGCCGGCAGAGCTAAAACTGCGTTGGGATTTAAGATGATTTCTAGCTTTAACGCTGTGAGAACACAAAGGCGATTTGTTGCGCAAACGCATCTAAAGAGGAAAGTTCTGAGAATCTCTCCTTGGACCAATTCGTATTTTTACTTGTATCTCTAAGTCAGGTCAGGTTGGCTTTGCTGCAACACTATTTTGCAGTATACAACAGCAATAAAGGCTTATCAAAAATCTTACAAGTGGACAAGAATATCCGCAACAGGGATGTTGACACTCAGCCTAAAGTCGAGTACTTTTCAAGCGTTCCTGTCTTCACTTCAAGTAACATTCCTCCCACAGTTCTCGTGTGAAACATGACCGACCAAAGGAGGATCGGCCATAACACCAAACAAAACACCAGACAAAACGTTAATGGCGGCAGATTGCTGGCGACGCAGCTCTTGCCGAGTGTGGAGAACCATACATATATCTAATCGCGAAGTGACAAGGACGCCGCCATATTTGGAAGTCGGGATTCATGCAAAGATGAGGCGTAAGAGGGCGCGCCGCAACGGCGGCTATCGTTCTCGAATTGTAGTAACAACCCAACTCTCGGTCTTTCTCTTTCTATTAGGGTCGTAATGGTGTTGTAGTGAGCAGGCGTAGGGTGAAGGGTCTTGGGCCATCTGGACAGTGTCACAAAAGACGAGCTAGTGGCGCCGCCTGATAGCACAATTTAACGTTACAAGAGCGCGGAGATGCCGCCGCGATGTTTGGCGAGGTGGCCAGCTAAGAGGGTCCAGCCACTCGCAGCAAACTTATGCATGGTACCTGAAAACCTGAAAAATCCAAGCAAATGAACCGAGCTTAAAGCAATATCCGGCCTGCCTTATAACCTTCCGCCTGCCTTATAACAGCCACGCACCGATCGCATCCATAGCCAAGGTCAACTGAGACAGCAGCTTGGTTCCTCAGCGAAGAATGCAGCTACTTCTCAGTTGGCATTGCGCCTAATAGTCCAGCCAGCGTGAACGCATTGATTGTGTCGTCAAAAACCGGAATGATTCTTGTATTTTAAAATCACAATTTATAATTTTCTAGACTAGTGTTTTATAATTTTGCTTCGGCGATATATTGGAATAATTAATTTTAATTTTTACTGTATTAGTCGTTTAGATTTTTTATCTCACAGTAATTACTAGCAAACGATTAAAATTATTACTCCGCACACACAGATAAAACTTCAAGGTCATTGTAGGCGCGCAAAGCATCTTATACGTTCTGGAAGAACGTAAATAAAGTTCCCAATATTCAACAGAAAATCTCCTGATGCCACATTTCGATATTTTGGTTGCCTAACTTAGATAAGAATTTAGAATCCCTTGTCAAAGGCTGCACAGTTTGTCAAACCCTGAAAAATGGCTGGGTTGAAGGGCAGAAACATGCATGGGAATTTCCAGGTAAGAGCTGGGACGAATTCATATTGATTTTGATGGCCCCCACATCAATGTTATTATGCATTTGGTAGTAATAAATGCTTATCCGAACTATCCATCTGTTAAAACTATGAAAAACCACACACACAAAAAAACTCATTGCTAAACTGCAAGACTGATTCCCTATGCTCGAATATACTGCAAAATTCTTGTTTCTGACAGAATGGCCCCCAGTTCACATCGTTTAAGTTGGAAAAATGTCTACTGCATCATGGAATTCGTCATGTAAAAACCATACCACGCTTTCCCCAGACCAACAGGCATGTTGAAATTCTTGTCAAGATTTTAAGAGAGTGTTTAAAAATGAATGTCGTCCTGAAATTCACTATACCGTTGCACTAAATAACTATTTACAGGCTACCCATACATTACCGCATTCAATGACACACGAAATTCCTGCCAGATTATTCTTAAAATGCAAGTTGAGAACTCGCTTAGATATTCTGCTACCTGATAGTGAAACCAGGAGACACGCAAAACAGCGACAGCAACTCAGGCAAATACTACGGCGGAAAAAGTCGTTCTTTAAAATTGACCAAAATGTCTACTGCAAAGACCACTACAAGCATAAAGTCTTTGGATTCAAGCTTGCATATAATTAGCGAACTTGGTGCAACTTATTATGAGGTTGCGACTGCCGATGGAAACACGTGATTGTGTCATTTTGAGCTGATTTGATCTACTGTGAGCCAATCAGATCACAGGGGGTGAAATCCATTTAGTAATTAACTTTACCTAATCCATCACATGACATTGCTAGTGCAGAGCCTACTTCAACCTTGGACGTTAAGCCTTGTCTTAAGAGTATCGCTGAAAATATTATCCAAGTATGTAAACTCATGTTGTATTGTCAGACATACTAGCATCTAAGCTGACATCGAGCATGGAGTTACACGACGAAGGAACGAAAATCGTGTACAGAAAAAGATTTAGCTATTGTTGTCTGGTCTTTTTTTCTTTTCACATTATCATTGCGATCGAACGTTACATCGGGAAATATAGATGCCACCATTAGCAAGTTGGATTGCCAGCGGTACAAGAAAAGCTGAATTTTTGGAAAGGTAGGGAATGGAGATGTTACGCCTATCTTCCTGTCGTCTTTAAGCAGCGGGGTAGGCAAGCGCAGCGATGCAGGGCTGTTCCCGCATGACCCCTGACCCCGACCGACCAACCGGGTCCGCCGGGCCGTCGCTCACGGACGCAGATGGATGACAGGACCCCAAAGATTCGTTCCGCCATGTTGGTTGGGGCCGCGACACGGGCGACTCTTAATCCGGCAGAGGTGTCGCCGATCACGCGGGCTTAAACGAAAGGCGCGAGACCGAAACGAGAGCAAAACAGGCGCCAATGGCGCGTGAATTAAGGAGAGCGGAAGTGAGGTTGGAGAAAAGGAAAGGGGCCGCGCGAAACGCCGGAAACCGCCATTAAACACGTGTTTTGGTGTAATCCCGGAAGAGGGTCTTGTTGAGTCTTCTGTTGATTAACTTATGTACGTACTACCATGGGTGTTGTTTACTCTTTTAAAAAAAGAACCTGAACTAAATTTATCTGCTATACAGTAGTTTCGCCATTCGTGATCGTAACACGCGAATGATGATGTATGATCAAATCTCACACATCTGGAATAGCTTACCATTCCAAAAACAATATTCGAATTGCTGTTAGCATGTCTATTGAAAGATTATTTTTTTAATGATATTGTGAATAATGTTTGTCTTTTGTTTTCTTTTTATTCTATTTTTCCTCCACTGTTCTAATTGTCTGCTTGTTTTTAGTTTTTCTCTTGAATATTTTTACTCTTTTATAGTTTACATGTAATTTTTACAGACTTTGGCTTTTCTTACAATCCTTGGTTATTTTCATTGCATTTTTGGCATCTCTTCAAGACAGTGTCTTCTTGTGTGCAAACCTCAGTATACGCACAGTTGGAGATGAAGCTATTCATTGATTAATTTCAGTTTCCATGGTACTTGACTATAATAATAAATTGTGAAAGCTAGGCACGACGCACAAGACGATAAAAAACCATGCTCATTCCATTATGGTCCGAAAAGGTCACATTATTCAAAGATTAATTCGTTTATGGACAATTCTAGAGCACCACTCCGATGTATGTATAGTAGAGTGGAGTGTAGTAACTTTTTGGGGGGGATTTCTCATTGGCAGGGTGTGGAAAAGTGGCTCTTGGACATCATTATCACACATACAAAATTTCATTGCTCTGAGGTGCCCCAAGGGCCCCAAGGGCCTTCAAGTTTAACATTCAAGTGTACATGGGAGGAATCTGAATACATGATCCCAGAGTGATGAAATTTTGTGCGTGACCGTGATACCCCAGAGCGTCTTTTCCACATCCTGTCAAAAGAGGAAATCCCAAAAAGGGTTTTTCTTTCTCACCCTAAGTCACAGAGATCCTGCTAACCCTTGCTAACGTCCTATTGGCTCACTTCCCCCCGAGAACTCTGCGTGTCATACCATGTTTTAAAACTTTTCCATCTTCGAATATGGAACGACTCTGTAAGTCTTTTTGTTTCGAAATGTCCGGTGTTTTTTCGTTCCGAAAATGATCGTTTTTTTTTTTTGTTTCTTTCCATCGTATTTGTCGTGCCTATAGTGTTTCAAACGTTACTGGAGTATTCACTCACATTCAGTAGCAGAATTCCACATAGGCTAACTATAGGCCCCCAGCATAGGAAGCCGCTACGGATTTGCTTTGAACTGCTGCCTCAGTGAGCAAATGTGAAATATTTAAAATCAATTTAACCAATAAAGAATAAATCACAAAATAAAAGGTTAACACAGCAAACAGTTCGCGTTAAAAAACTGGCCTTGTGAGAGAAGGCAACTTGCTTAGTGTGAAAGTGGTATATTTTATGAGGTCAGAGGCTTGCATCTGTATTTATTTAGCCCACCTCGAACCCACTAGCTTTCCGTCCAGTTTAAATCAGAGGCGGGTAATGATCATACTAGAAGTCACCCTCTTAAATTGACTGTAAATCAGGCTCGTAGGGACGGTCGGAAGTACTTCTTCTCTCGTCGGGTGGTGAATGGTTGGAATGCTCTTCCGTCTGACATGGTTTTGTCCGCTTATTTTTCTACGTTCAAGAAACAAATTCACAAAACAGAACTCTCCAGCATAACAAATTTCTTCTTTTTCTTGTTTATGATTAATTTGTGCTGTTGTTTTATTTTATAGACTTCAGCCTATGCCTGGTTTTACTCTTTTCAAACTCAGTTTTGGCTCAAAGTTAGTGGCTACTCTGTGGCGCTTCCGTGTCCTTTCACTTATTGTGATAAACTTTTATTAATATTATTATTATTATTATTATTATTA
>JAHWFP010088991.1:35954-48834 GCA_023313725.1 Lithobius niger
ATTATTATTATTATTATTATTATTATTATTATTATTATTATTATTATCTTTTATAAGTTCCTTGTGAGGAAAGCAACTTTCTGAGGTTAGTGTGTGATACAAGATACACTAATCTGATAAAGAAAGAAAAGACAACTGCCACGACTAGGACTCGAACCCACGACCTCCCGTTTGTTAGCCGGGTGCTCTAACCACTGCTGTACCCAGTCCCAGTATTTTCTTTCTTTCTCAGATTAATGCATCTAGTATTTTCTCAAGGCCAGTCTTTAATGCAGATTGTTTACTTCGTTACGTACTCTTTACCTTGAGAGTTATTCTTCAAAAAAGAATAAACAGAAGGTAGAGGGTAAACGAAACAAACAGTCTGCATTAAAGACTGGCCTTGAGAAAATACAAGATACATTAATCTGAGAAAGAAAGAAAAGACAACTGCCTCGACCGGGACTTGAACCCAGGACTTCCTGCTGACCAGGCCGGGCGTTGTAACCACTGCGCTATTTGGCGGATAATGGCTATAGGCTCCAGCCGAGCTAAGTAGCTGTTCAGTCTTTCTCAGTGGCACCTAAAGGCGACAAACATACACAAGAAGGGAATAATGCGAGTAATTAATAAAGAATAAAACACAATGTAAAGGGTAAACTAAGCAAACAGTGTGCATTAAAGAGTTTGCATTATTCTTTATTTATTAACGTATTGCATTATTTCTAGTGTGGAGGCCAAGAGGCAAGTTGTTTTCTCAACCTGTGTTGGTTTGCGGCCTTTAGGTCACCATTGAGAAAGTTGAAGACCTACTTAGGACTGCGTGCTGAAGCCTGTAGCTAGTATATCCCCAATAGCACATTGGTTAGAGCTCCCGGCTAGTAAGGGGAAGTCCTGGGTTCGAGTCCCAGTCGGGGCAGTTGACTTTTCTTTCTTTCTCAAATTAGTGTTTTTAGTCTTCTGTACAGCCGAATTTACGTGTACCGGCTGAGAAGACTATTGCAACGACTTTGTCCGTCCGCCCGCCCGTCGCTTTTTTCAACTTCGCAACAGTACCAGATAGAGACGACCACTGTTTACAACGTTAGATTCAGTGTCAAAAGTTAGTTAAATATCATGGCAAATTAAAACATCGTTACCTCTTTATAGCTAATAGACTTCTTCGACGTAACTAAATTAAATAATAACATTTCATCGTCGAATTGAAATCCTACAGATTTGTGTTAACGCAGCCGTAAAAACAAAAACATTTTAGCTTCGTTTAAAAGAGTCTTGTCGCATTGTTGCATGAATGAATAGGCTTACAGTCGAACCAAATTCTCCATTAGGCCTATCTGCTACTTACGAAACTAAAACTGCCGTTAAAACAATTAGGCCTCAAAAATGAAAATTAGGTCTAAAATCACGTTACCATGGCAACGTCAAGTTGCTACGAGTCGCTGCTGGCTTTCTCAACAGCGTCTCTCCTGCCCTTCCCTACCACTGATCTATATAGGCTACGTTGCGCATTACGTTGTAACACTGTAACTGTGTGCTCGGAGGCATACCGTGTTGCCAAAATGAATACGCTTACTGTAGACAATCCAAATCTCCAAAGTTGCTACTTATACGAAATTAAAGTTGTAAATTAGGCCTAAACGCTAACAATTACGCCTAAAATGTAAAATAAGCTTAAGAGCTGACATATTTTTAGTGGCCAATTCTTATGGTTACTACTTTTAGATTATAATTATAAGAGATAGCTGTTGCAATGCGTGATAGCGAAGTATGCCTCACTATTGGTAGTGGCAGAACTGTACAGAAGACCGGATGCGACTAGGTAGTCGCTGTAGCCGCTTGTTTCTTAATCTCACAACGCCGGTCTTTAATACGGGCCTCTTTTGATAATGGCTTGGTTGGAGTGGAGAGAATTTTGTAGCTGACTACTTTCTCATTGAAGAACGTGGTGTGGAGAATGGCGGAAGGAGACAATCATGACATCGCGCGTGCAACATCTCCACTCTAAATGTGGATTATCGTGTAGTCGAATCTTGACAACACTAGAGAAAACCTCTTTCAAGTTTATCCCTCTTGAAAACTAACATGTTATCAGATCCTTTAATCTAGCAATTCACTCCCAGTGATTATGTGATCACTTAAACTTCAATCAGAAAAGTGCCCTAAAGGGCTATACCTCCCAGCGCCATTTTTCTCGATCCTCCACATCAAGTACGGCCCCAAAGGTCTATTTCCTTACCGTTAGTCTTTCCCTTGCTAAAAATCCTTTTTTAAATGTGGCGTCTAGGAGATTTTCTGTTGAATATAATGGAACTTTATTTACTAACGTTCCGTCACTAAATGATGCATTGCGCGCGTACAATAATCATGACGTTTCATCTCTGTGTGTAAATCTTCTAATTTTCTAAAAATTACCATGAGATCTAAAATCTAATAAGACTAATACGGTAAAAATTAAAATTAGTTATTCCAATAAATCGCCGAAGCAAAATTGTAAGACACTAGTGTAGAAAATTATAAATTGTGATTTTAAAATACGAGAATCATTCCGGTTTGTGACGACACAATCAATGGGTTCACGCTGGCTGGACTATTAGGCTACGTTTTCGTTGTGAGGAACGAAGCTACCGTCTCAGTTGACTTTAGCTGTGGTAAATACGCGGATGTGATCGTCGCGTGGGTGTTGTGAGGCAGGCGGAAGGTTATAAGGCAGGTGGTATGTTGTTTTAAGCGACAGTACCAATTTAATAAGCTTAAAATATAAGCGTTTTTAAAATTAGTGGATGTTATAATAATTTTTTTAAGTAAAATGTCATCCAATTTATTGCCCAATTTGTTTTTGCGTCTCTGTTGTAACTGTATGTTAACTCGTAGTAAACAGGATCGTTATCAGTAGCATCCTACTGTTCATCTTGTTATTGTTGATTTATTGGTGTTTAAGGGTATATGCCTTAATTGTTTACTTTCCTCCATTGTTTCTTCTATTACTCCAGAACTTTGTCAATGAAGTACTCTGATATAGTATACCTACTATAAGTATTGTTGCTCTCAGTAAGCTTAGTTCACGGTCATTATGATCGCCTTTGTTGATACCTGTAATGTTTCCTATCAAAACTAAAATAACCGAACTTCTATAACAGATAACAAAAGTCTCTTCCTTTTCCCTTTGCTCGTGGTGGATTTATTGGTGTTTCATTCGTCGTATACCTTGTTTCCTTCCATGCCCGATATTAAATATTCCATCACAGATGTTTATTTACGATACATGTCATAGTAATTGCTAGTAATGTGTTTACGAGGTTGTTTAGAACAGCCTGAAGGACCAGTAAACATCGTCAATTGCCGCATTTTACGACCCAGTTTGGTCATTAGTTTGATCTGACGCTTCATCACATCCAAACACTCCTGCTCAACACAAGCTCCGATTGGCGGGTTGTAAATATGTTTACCTTTTGATTGGTGCGCAATCTCTACCTATTCACTCTTGGATTCTTATGCATTTTGTTTATGACTATACGCTGTCCCCAGTTGCGACCCCACAACAACATAATTGGTATTATAGTGCTCCTTAACACTCCTCTGTGATGTTCTTTTTGTTTTGCCCTATTTACGCAAAGCGACAACATCAACACGATCCTGCCAGTCGGGTGCCAACTTAATGCATAAGGGTAGGTGTAATACAAGAGACATTATCGCTTCATCTGTGTTCATTACGCAAATTAGGGGAGGGCTGGCAGGTCCCCATCCTCGTGACCGGGTAGTAAAAGGTTGACTGGTGTGTGGGCGGGGTGGAAGGGGGGGGGGAGGCGTGGGCGGGGGTTCGTTCCCAGTTACAGGGATGGTGCAGGTTTGCTTCTATTCGATAAGTCGCGCCGATAGCGTCCCGTGACACCCACTGGGTTCGGAAGTAATTTAAGAGTTGGCGCGCGTGAGGGCGCCGTGGCGGGGGCGGGAGCTTCAGAAAAGGGAGGGAGGGGGGGGGGTTATAGAGGAAAGCGTAAGAGAGTGAGTTGGAGCTGAAACGCAGCGGCGCCGCTCGCGGCAAACGCTATCTGTTGGCCCAATCCTCGGAAGGGTCGTCAGGAGACGGGGCGCGAGCGAAATATGGCCGGGTCGCGGCCCCCGCCATTTCCCATTGTCATTCGTTAATTTGATGGCGGGCGCCCGTCCTCGCGCTTTGCCCGAGAATCGAATATGCAAAGCGGTTTCGAGGGGGCGGGAGGAGAGAGATGGGGGGGGGGGGGGGGGTTAGGGGAAGGGGCGCTCACTTATCGGCGGTAAGGAGGAAACCTGATGGATGACCAACCCTGGGACGGTTACCATGGAAACACGAATGATACCACCCCCAGTCCTAGATCGCGGAAGAGGCCTGGGTCCCTTTCGTCCGACTTGTCGCTAGTTAGCGTCAGCCAGAACCAGAAGCCTCAGCGACTACCGACTCCTCGTGGAACACAACCAAACGTAGCGACAACCAAACCCAATCTAACGTGCTTAATTAAGATTTTCGTTCTTTGCTGAGCGATTAATGAGCGTACTTTTCAGCCACGTCTAAAAACGTGATTCGGTTTCGAAGGGTGCTGAATAGTTTCGGCAGGCCGTCCCATCCCACTTTCGTTTCGCTATCCCTTTCACTGGGCGCATATCGTGATAAGCTCCGGGCCGAACCATCGCTCGTAAACAATTAGAATTTAAAAAGGCCAGGGGGGGGGGGGACGGGGGGGCGGTATTGGTTGGGTGGTATGTTATGGTGCACGTGCTGTGTTGTTGGTTCAAGCAGCGGGTTGGCTGGGCTTCTCGACGGACGTCGTGGGGTTGAGGGCACGACCGTCCATCACAATGCACTTGCGCCGAGCTATGTACAGCCAGGCAAAGCAAACTAAACGCAGCGCTTATCAACTGCAACGGTCCGATAACGCTGACAGCAAATTGGATGAATACGTTGCGACTAGACTCTTTCCACCCCAACCGTCCTCTCATGCTCCATTCGAGCCACCCTTTCCCCCCTCCCCCCAAGCCCTCCGCCCCTCGCCCATTTTGCCTTCGTTGTTTTCTTCAGTGTAAATTGTCTATAGGCATATAAATATGAATTTCTGGAAATAATACTCACTCCAAATGCGGCAGCAATCATCACTATCTAGCAACAGAGCAGCGTCAAGTGACGTCATATTGGCTACGAGACACCATTTGGAAGTATTAGCTACAAGGTGCACTAGATTAAAATATAACGGATAAACGGTACTTCTAGTCAAGACAGTGCTTTGAGAGCGGCTTTCTTAGGCTTAAAAGAACGTTGTTTTCTCCAACAACCAAATTCGCGCGTTACAGGCTTAAGACATCCAGTCTAATAGCATTGGCTTTAATAAGACGATCTTCCTTTCTCCCTCCAGTGCCCCTTGCAGCTAACCCAGTTACTGGCTCCACCATAGAGTTATACACAATAATACTACGTCGTGTCACTGCCCTATAGTCATCAGCGTTCATTGTAAAGGACATCTTAGACTCTTAGTAGTATATAACGACGCCATGACGTTTGTTTTTTGTCTTATCTTAAACAAGACTTCAGCACCTTCCAGGCTTGTGGGAAAAACAATAATGTGATGCAAAAGCTGGAATTTAGTTTAAATCGAAAGCAACGAACTAGGGGCCCAACCCCTCCCCCTATCAAATAAATTTCACCTAGCAAAAAAAAATTTAATGAAAATGATAAAATGATGGTATTTTCTATTAAATAATATCTGAACAATCGACCTGAGGTGCATTTATTATATCTGGGTGTCAGGGCGGCTTCGTATTTTGTAAATTCCAGTGGTGGAAATTTTTTTAGATCGTTTCGTCATTTTATTTTATTTTATTTTATTTTGGTTTATTACGTTTCATTCAAGCATTTCAATAAAAAAAAAAAATGAAATAAAATGACGATACGACCTAAAAAAAATCTCTC
Organism: Lithobius niger; assembly: GCA_023313725.1. Lineage (NCBI taxonomy): Eukaryota > Metazoa > Arthropoda > Chilopoda > Lithobiomorpha > Lithobiidae > Lithobius > Lithobius niger. The sequence continues at coordinate 41,872 of JAHWFP010088991.1, forward strand.
CCCCGCCCCCCTCTCGGATTGGAATTGAGGAGTTGCTTCCCACAGTGCCGCCCTGTAGGCACCCTAGCTACGAATCATCTAAAAAAGACTTAGCCTACCCAAATATTTTCCATATGACACTAATATACCACTGCAAAAAATGTGGCTGTAACCTTCAGTACAGCGTCAGAAAATTTCTGATAAAATAATGCCCATCGAAAAGTAAACCCCCCCCCCCCCCCCAAAAAAAAAAGAAGTGATATCAGTGGTCAAGAAGTAAAATAAAAAAAGAAATAACTAAAACAACAAGGAGTGACCAAAAAAAGTCTTTGAATTACTTACGTAAACTCACCAATCAGCTCAAGGACCGATTCCGTCAAAATTGACGCAGACATCAGTTGTTTTAGAACATACTCGCTGGATACAGATAACCCTGTTTGGGGTGTGCCCACTAAAAACAAACAACAACAATGCTGGATGCCTCGACGAGCGAGGAGGCCGTTGTTACGAAAGAAGTTTTTTTTTGCCCACCATTATTTGCCCACCAATCGCCCTTGCATTGTCAAGGAGGTTGTTAAGCAGCTTTACATAAATACCGACCGATTATTGCGTTTAAGTCTTATGGTCGAATGAAGTGTTAGCTTCTTTTATAGTGGTGACCAGGGTAGATTAATAGGTAGTGACGCTTTTCTTAAAACGTGTTGAAAATAAGACCCTCTTCCACCAACGGCACCAGAAGCCAGCACTTGTCTGGTTCTCGTAAAAAGTGAAACTTGAAATAATCAATGGGAGCGTCGTTGCCGTGGTAACCATGGTAATAAAGACAATACCTGCGGAAATACGAAACACTCATGCGTGGGCAACATCCGAAGTTGAAGAACTTATTCTGTGTTCGATTCAAACTCTATTCGTTACAATAAACGTAAACCACGGAAGAAGCTTCTGCCTAAATGGCCGATGAACACGCTTGTCGGACGTTCCTCGGAACACAAAACCATGCGTTATACTTAGCTCCACTCGTAACGACGACACGTTTTAAAAGAGAATGTTCAATTTAAAAAATAAAACTTGGTCAGCCAGGTTATGATCTTTCTTAAAATTATTTTAATGTCCTAATCTGAATTATGATATATTTTAAGCGGTTAATTTTGTATTCTTATCGTGAACAATTGGCTTTGGTGACGCTAAATAGTTTTGATCCCCATGATGCTTTGCGCGTCCGTTACTTGATAACAGCGCCCTCTGGCGGCAAATCGCTAAAAGCAGGTACATCTTTCGTCCAAATATAAGTTAATTATATTTGGTATATATATATTCTTTTAAATATATTTACCATTGTCAGAGATTGTGGCACTACCTATAAAGCAGCGTCATGTGACGTCATTTTGGCTACGAGACACCATTTGGAGGTAATGGCTACAAGGTGCACTATATTAAAATGTAACGGAAAACAACGGCACTTCTAGTCAAGACAGTGCTTTGAGAGCGGATTCAAGGCTTAAAAGAACGTTGTTTTCTCCAGCAACAAAAATCGCGCGTTATAGGCTTAAGAAATCCAGTCTAATAGCATTGGCTTCAATAAGACGATCTTCCTTTCTCCCTCCAGTGCTCCTTGCAGCTAACCCAGCTACTGGCTCCACCATAGAGTTATACACAATAATACTACGTCGTGTCACTGCCCTATATATTCTTCTACTCTGGTGACGACATTGCGTGACAACAATCTCCCCATTTGTTAATTACGTTTCCGTAACCATTCCCAGTGAAGAACAACTGCAGGTTCGCCATCTTTAGTCATTGAATTCAGCAGAAAAAGCCGCCTCCTGCAGTCGATGAATACCTATGATGCTTCAGCGGTGACGTCACGCTGAGGTATCGAAAAATTCACCTGGTGTTTAAGAACTACTTTGATGATGAGTCCTTCGGTGAGTTTATGAAGTGCTCAATGGTGTCCATGTGTTAGCTGGCTGACTATCTAGCAGGTACGCCAGCTACCATGGTTATCTCTGTTGGGTCATTGCTCTCGTGTAGCCAAACATTGGGAGGGACTTCAAATACAAAATTGGCCGTTATAACTGCATTACACCTTTTCGAACTCACCATTTCGGGCAAGTAACTTATAGAGCAGCGTCAAGTGACGTCATATCGGCTACAAGAGAGATATCTGCAAGGGGCACTAGATTGAAATGGTGGTTTAAACAACCGCACTTCTAGTCAAGGCAGTGCTTTGAGAGCGGTTTTCGTAGGCTTAAAAAACCGTTGTTTTTTTCCAATCCCTTATCAGAAAATAAAGATTCCACTTGCTTAAAAATGTCAGCAACTGCCAACAAATCGACAAAAACGCCCGTTTTAGGCCTAAGAAATCCACTCTAATAGCATTGGATTCAGTAAGACGCTCTTCTTTTCTCCCTCCAGTGCACCTTGCAACTAACCCAGTTACTGGTTCCAGCATAGAGTTATATACAATAATACTACGTCGTGTCACTGCCCTATACGGTTGTCACGGGAAAGACACGAGCGGAGGACTGCGTCAGAAAATATTGTTGTAACCATTGCTAGTATTGGTTACAAGACTTTTATTGTCCTGGGCTCTGGATAATAAGTGTGTTTATTGGGGCTTTACCCCTGAATATGCGCCTTGCCTAGTTATTTACAGTCATACATTCGTCACGCAACATGACATCATCTGAACACAATTTCAGTAAATAACCTCAGTAACAATCTCAGCTGTGATGATGGCTAACTAGCCTACGCTGAAGCACACACAATGGAAATTTACCACATCACCCACGTACCTAAAATAAAATTCAGTTATTAAACATTTAGTGAGTAACACCAAACTTCCAAAAAAAATATGGTTGTAACCTCCATTAAAGTATTAACATAATATTTCTGCTGAAATAATGCGATCGAAAACTAAAAACAAACAAACAAACAAACAAAAAATAAGTGATATCAATGGTCAAGACGTAAAAAAAAATAGTGATCGTGAACTAAAACACAAAAAGTGACACTACACCAACAGCTCAACACTAGTAAGACGGCCGCCAAGTTGAGAATGCTTTGACTTTTCAACTGACCAGTACATACGGTCAGTTAATCGCACCGACTAAAACTTCAGACGTTAAACATTGCTGCCGAATGTAACAATGGTCAAGTTTTTTATTTAACATTTAAACAAATACTTGGTGGGATTAACTTGGCCAACTGTTTTGGTCAATTGATATCAGGCCTTTGTAAGGCCAAACCATTCGCAGCTTGGTGGCCCGTTTAAGAGTTTTGGTTTTTCGATATGACATAATACTTCGAGTAACATGAAATACGCTGGAAAAATTTTTCTTGAGAAAATTTAATTATTGCTAGGCTGAAAATAATTATACGAATGTAGAACTTGAAAACAAAACAAACTCGTTTGATGTTTAAGGTAAGGTTTAACTAAACCAAAGTCAAAACAGCAAAGGAACACGAATAAGCGTTGATTATTCAATGTGTTATTGGAGGGAAATCGATTTATGAATGCACCCCAGTGCAATTTTTGTAATCGCATCACGAAATAACCACTGCATTAATTTAAACCAAATTTTGCGCATTGATAACGGTTCACCCAGAGGTGGTTTGTAAAAAAATAAATTTTAAATTCGATATGTTGTTAAGGAATAATGAAGGTGACAAAATGATGAGGCTACTCACACTTTGCCTCGGAGGTTATTACTGCATCTCTCGGAGGTACAAATGCCGTATCTTCCTCACTGTTGTTGCAAGCAGTGGTGCCTCGTGCTCATGTCGATTGTGGCATGTCAAATATCCTGAGTTTCCCCCCTTGGATTTCCCCAGCTAAATTGCTCTCTCGTCAATCGTCGTGGGGCGACAACCCAGTTTGTGTTCGTGTTCTCCAAAAACAAACAAACAAACAACAACAACAAGTTTCTTGTTCTTATATTTGGTTCTTGCTGCGCTCGGGCTTTGATTGGTTGTTAGTTTTTGTAGTGTTTATGATTGTGTATTTCTTCTTTTTTGTAGTGTTGTGGAAGGTGCTGATGATCAGTTGGGAGTCCAAGCTCCCTAAATAAACTACCCATACTTGTTGTTTGTTGATGACTTCAGCACACTAATTCGTGATACTTTTTGTTGTGTGTTGGGGGTGGACACGTTGGTTGTTTAGATTGTCTAGTTCCCCTCTCTCGAGACTGGGTTTGGTTTCGGCTCTCCAAAATTGGACACAGTAGTACAGTGTAATATTACAGGTGCAAACGACGTCTGTTGCTGCATTCATGTGGTGGCAGGGTTGGTTCCTCTAGCTCAGAGTGTGCAGGGACAGTTACGACTTGTGCTTTGTGGCCAAAGCCAAGGTCCTTGTGGCGCTTGGGATGTTGGGAACCGAGGCAAAGGGATGGTGCTCTTTGAGTGTTTTCCTGGTGAAGCGCGTCTTTTTAATAAATAATAATAATAAAATTTACATTCTCCACCTTGAAGTGGGCAGAACCCGGAAGGGTGTTAAGCCACTAACACCGGGACTGGAAATATATGTTGGAAGACTATGGAATAAAATGGGGAACATAAAAAAAGAGATTTAAGACCGACGTTTTAAAGAGGAATGCACGGCCTGCGAAAACCTGCCAACGTAGGTTGGGAGACAAATTCGACTTTTAAGGCGTTCCATATTGGAACGGTGCGGTTGGTAAATAAGTTGTGACGACAATACAGGCTTGAACCCTGTACCGACAGCTTCCTCGGATGTCCTCTGGTCGCAGGCTTATGCTGTGAAAAAAGCAGTCGAAAAAAGGCAGGTCAACCGAAATCAAACCATGAATGATCTTGTAATGTGAGGATAAGGTCAAACCAAATCCTACGGAACTCAAGTGGCTAGTGGTACTAGTTTTTCCCTGTACACACTTGGACATGGGCGGATGAAGAATGTCTTTTGTGTGGATTCCTGCTGCAAAAGGGTGACGTGCTACCACATACGTCATGGTGATGTTTGCAGATTTTTGCGATGCTTCCTTCCGTCGGAATTCTTACACGATGTGGTATTGGTATTTGAATCCAAGAACTTCAACTGGAGTACCTGATGCACTGGTTGCCCCTTGTGTCCTAAATCCAGTGGTGACGGCGCTTACGGTGATGTCTGTGTCATTGAACATGGTCTGGTCTTGGGAGTGCGGCAATTCACAATCCTGTCGTACTTTAGGCACTCTACCTGGACGGGCGGTTACAAGTCTATGCTTCAATCGAGTTTGTGCTTTAGGTACTATAAAAGCTGATGGGTGCGTTGGCATCAAGGATTTTGGTTGTTATTGTGAGAGTGCAGGCCATTCAGGGGTAGTTAGAGAATGAACATGCTGATCGGGTGACATGTGAGGCATTTAGTGGTGGAAGTGAAATGGTCTTGTTTATTTACTTATTTATTTCATGTATTATTTCTGCCTTAGTGTTACGAATGTGCTTCTATTCTCGATTATACAAATGTATAGACGTGCATGATTCCACTTGGATCGCTTTGGCTGCTTGAGTGCATTGTGTGTTGCTAAGGGCAACAACGGCTGGTGCGCTTCAACGTATCCGCGAGCCTAGTACGTCGTGAGCCAATCATCGAAGTCTGCGTGCATTGCGTGGGCGGCCTCTGGCGGTAAATAAGTGAGAGAGATTTGAAATTCATGGAAAATAGAAAGAACAGAGGGATGGAATTCGGCGCCTCGTATCGCCTGACCGTTCAACGGGAAAAAGCAATCTAGAGCAGCGGAGATGGAAAGGAGGAACGCGCACTGCGTTCCTGGCTCTTTGCATGTTTAACTGTGGAAAAAAAACTAGGCCTACACATGTTTTTTTCGGCAATTTTAAGAATGATAGGTAAAATGAAGTAAAACGTTGTGACGATCCACACGGTTCGTTTATGGGTCGAATTTGTCGTCCTCTATTAATTGAAAGAGTGCTTTTAGGTGTCGTTTTGTACTAAATGTTTTATTTGTATACCGTGAGTGAATAGCTTGGTTTGGTGTTTAGGTCCGTAGAATCCTTCTATACTGACACGTTACATGATTTCCTAATACATCTAAAGGCTTGACCATAAAGATTTGACGCATTAGCCATGCACTTAGCTTAGGATTTTGCCACCAGTTGCGCTGCGAGCACACTATAAAAAAGACTGATTTAACAGTAGAACTGAATTATGAATGTAACTCGTGACGTATGATACACGTATTTTAAATGCAAAACATTGCATTGCCGGTAAATTATTAAAGTTAACAACAATGGCTTGACACTACATACGTCTTTCTGCACTAAACTTCGAAATAAAGGCTCGTGAGGCTAAATTCATTAAATTCAAACAAACGAAAAACTCAGGTAGGTATTCACTGCACTGTATACTTGCGCTACAGCATTTTCTATTCTCATATTGAACGATCCTTTCACGTATAGCAATAAATCGTCCGAAGACTTCATGGATAGTCACAGTTATCGTAAAATAATGTTCGTTTGATGCTGCAACACAGGGAATTCTAATAACGAGAAGAATACCACGTTTTTGTGCGTTCCACTAACACTAATCAACGCTATGACCACAGTTTGTAGAGTCTGCTTTCAAACACACCTAGTGGTAGTTTTGGGAAGTTTTGGATGACATGGATCACATCCTGTGCCAAGACGAGCGTCAAGCATTTCGTTAGGGGAGGAAATTGTAGTTTCATAGATCGCTTCTGGAGGGCGCTATCAGTCGTAAACGCGAAGTTCGAAATTTGAAGTTTGAAGTTTGAAATTTGCTGGCCTCTGATTGGCTTTTATGTAGAGCAGAAATTCAGTTAAACGAGAAGTCAGGTCAATTCGACAAAGAGAAGCACGACACACAAAATCGACTATGACTTCATCCAGTAGGACATGAATACAACTGATATTGCCCCCCTAAGGACAGTCAGGGAATTACCAGAGACAATCTATCCACTTAAACTATGTCCTACCTCCTTCGGGGAATAAAGAGGGGGGGGGGGG
>JAHWFP010088991.1:48934-69033 GCA_023313725.1 Lithobius niger
GGGGGGGGGGGGGGATGTTTGGTAATAAGGAATCAAGGAAGGTTAAGGCTGTTGGACGACTGTCTAGGGGGGGGGGGAGGTTTGGAGGGAAAGCCCGGGTTCGTGAAGGGGGTAGGCGCAACTAGTAAGTTGATTTAAAATTACGCTACAACCACTCAAATATCACGCTAGAAACTGAATTTTCCCAATAACAACAAGAGCTGGTTTATTACAATAATTACACCACTTCACAGGGTTCTCTAAGAAATTAGGCAGTTAAGTTAAACACAAGAATAAGGTTACTAAGAAGGGTTCGCTGGTAAATGAACTTTCGTTGAAGACTTAAGGCTAATCGCCCTAAACACTCGCCAATTCACATCCAATTTTGCGGTGAAGTACAAAACGGGTTGACCAATCTTCAGCTTTCGATGCCCACATTTCTATAGAAAGAAACACACGGGGATTAGCGAAATTTAAAGGCAAACGCCCACACCTGTTGCACACTACCTTGTCCCTACGCTGACGGAAAAAACAAATGCACGAAGCACTCGACGATAGATTAGCGCACAAATAGCTACAGCTAGCTGAATACAAAATGACGGCCAATAATGTTGAAATTTTGTGTTTTTGTAAGGTTTTCAACATTGTTTCGCTGCTTACTGTGCCAGTACTAATTTTTGTAAAAAAAATTCTGAATGCATCACCATTTAAAGCATGCTTTTCTGAGATAAGTGACTATACTTAAAATTCTTGAACTCCACTGCACAGCTTGAAATGATATTTTTGGTAAATGCCAAAATCGGTCAGGCTATAGAGCATTTGCCGCCACATTGGCATCAGATTGGCAACAGTATGGGTTTTGGAGGGCATAACTACAAGGTGCACTACATAAAAATGGAGGGGAAAACAACGGAAGAGCGAATTTCTTTGGCTTAAAATAACGTTGTTTTCTCCAACAACAAAAATCGCGCGTTTTAGGTCTAAGAAATCACTCTTCACAGCATCGGCTTCAGTATGGCGCCCTTCTGTTTTTCTCTGCAGTGCCCCTTGCAACTAACCCGTTAAGGCTTCACCATAGAGTTATATACAATAATACTACGTCGCGCTCTATAGTGCTCTTTCAAATTAAAAAGGTTAGGCGTGAAAGTGAGGCTGATTGCACCGCTTCCGTCAATAATGACGTGACGCTTCAAGCTTTTATCAACCGAATATATGTTTAAAGGCATGACAAATGACGCACGAAGCAACGTTTATTCCTCCAAACTTTCACCATCATGGTTATGTTGTCAAGGGAGTTGCTAAGAAGTCATACGTTACATATTGGGAGATGAATAAATCCCATAAGGATAAAGGGACCCATCAAGTATTCGCCATAATGTAGTGATGTCAGAGCCAAAATGGCTGCTGCCAAGTTTGCGTTTTCGGGGAGGTAAATCAATTCGCTAATTGTAAATTGGAAAGAAGACACTAGCAAAGTCCCTGCTTATGCATGTAACGTGAGAGACTGACCGATTCTTGCTGCGCAGTTATGGGGTGTACTCTGGCCTATTCAGAAAATCTCTCGCACCATACCATAATCGGAGGGTTCCTAGTAGGAATTCTCTGGTTGTTCCCTCCCCTTCTTTTCTGCTGCTAATAACGTCTTGTAAGAGTCGAAATTGATCCAGTTCATCCATACGAGCGTTAGTTTGTTTCAGCTGACGTAGGGAACAAAGAAATACTTTTTGAAAAAATAATGTCGCTTATTATTTTACAAACTGGAATTCAGTTTACAGTCGGTTACCATTTCCCTGTGCGCATGGTAGCGGAATGATGGCAGAAGATGGTGATGTAGCCGATGATGGACAAGGAACTCTGCCAGTCAGTACTGGTGAGAGTCGTATGAGAGACTACCATGCTACTTCAGCAGCTATGGGTTTCATTCTGGCCAATTCCTGAAAATATCTCGGCTCTACTATGCTGTGTTATCCCCGCCCTTCACTGGAGTTTTCTCTGCCCCTAAACTGTCCAGCATTATTGAACTGAACCGAATCATCAGATGAAGCTGCAGTAAAAAAGTAAACAAACTTCCATCAGAGCATCTGTGAAGTGAAGTGAAAGCCAGTGTGCGGCCTGTGTCCAGCCGCGTGATGACACGTATTATTTTTCGTCTAACTGCCGCTCGCTAGTTTTCACTGTAGTCCCCAGATGCTACGACGGGAGTTTATTTATTTATTTACTTACATGAGCATTAGTTTGCTTCACTTGACTGGAAGAGATTATCATATTTAAAAAAGTCTAGCGTGATAATGTAATCCTTTGTTTCAGTGTTAATAAATGAGACTCAAATTGTGAAGTTCCCATCCTCTGCACGGGTTCCCCAGTCTGCACGTAAATTAGACCCCATGGCTGCAAACCGGAATCACGTGACCTACCGGCCTGCTCAACTCACGCGCGTTGTGAAGTTATAACCTCACGAGCAGTAAGATGCGACTTGGCAAGTTGAGAAAGCGGTTGGTACTAACGTGTCGTAATAAATACCCTTCTTTAAAGTCTGCAAGTCAGGCCTTTGTCGTCGTTAATTAAAAGGTACGACTAAATGCACCGGATGTTGGGAGAAAATTCGCTGAGACTGTACAGCGACGACGAAAATCTGTGACGTAATTAACGTAGAGAAACAAAACAGAACATTTCCAGACACGGAAAATGGTGGAAAGTTTTTAGGGACACCAGACTTAAAGAATAAAATTACTTACATAATGTATTTCAACAGAGGGAGAGGGTGGAGTGTTACTAAATGGGTGATGCGGCACTCACACGCAACAACCAAAAATTAATAAACGAGGTTGTGTAATATAATTACATAGTTAATAATGTTATCGTTTATAACGTGACTTTAAAATTGTCGTTTTAAAAAAAAAAAATTTGTGATGCAGGTTTAAGGATGATCTCTTTTATAAAGTTGCTCTGTCGTCATCTGCACGGAACAAGCCTTAGGGCTTCGGGCAGATGACCAGGAGTGGTTAACGCTCGTTAAACCCTTTGAAACCCTTTGGAAGCATATTGCCAGCGCTGGCAATATGCTTTCAAAGGGTTTCAAAGGGTTTAACGATCGTTAACCACTCCTGGTTATCTGCCCGAAGCCCTAAGGCCCTACGCTTTAAAGGGTTTAAACGGTTTAACGAGCGTTAACTACTCCTGGTCATCTGCCCGAAGCCCTAAGGCCCTATGCTTTCATGATTATTTATTCGGAGCCCTGGCCCGAAGCCGTACGCCCCATCTAACATCATACAAATCACTATAACAACTACACCATAACTACTATAACTACACCATAACTATTATAACTACACCATACAGTAACATTATGCAGCCTACTCTTTCCCATACCCCGAACCATAACAAACACTTCACTGTAACATTTCACTGTCACACCGCACCGCATCACGCACTGCCGCAGTAACTTCCCTATGCTTTAAGCAATGCTTTAACAATGATAAAAACAACAATATCTCTTCCGGCAGAAAAAGAAAAAGAATTTATCGGAGGAAACAATGCAGAAGCAAATGGTGTAACAATACTGCTGCAAACAACAATGTCTTTACAAACATGCATTAGACTTACTTTCATGAAGTCACGTCATCGGGCTTGAGTGAAAAAGACGAAAAAAATATTTGTGTGCTCCCGGTTTACATGGCTTTGAAAGACACAAAAAAAGCGCAGTCGGATTCAGTGCAAAAAAAAAAAAGCCCACAGGACATGAAAGACACCGTCTGCTCCCGGGTAACGGAAATGAATGAAGGATGGTGGAATGAATCACAGGATACATGGATTCAGTGAGCGAAGCAACCTTGCCGCAATTACCCAACTTCAAGAACCGGAATTATTTAAATTACACATTTCACTGTTATGGGGCAGCTGTACTCCAGCCTAGAGTTGCCCGTCTTCATCACGACCTTTACAGCTAGTATATACTAAAGTGTCAGTGTTTTGAGTTGCACACGGGCGTTCGTTCAATTAGGGTTCAGTGTGTGCAGCTGTGAACAGGACCTGGCGCGTACGAGGGGTCGTATACTGGCAGGTTCGTACCCCATGGTAAAATTTGTCGAGCACAAGCTCTTTCAAAGAAACGACCACTGGACTCAGAGACGTCAGGAAGGATGAAAGTTGGAGGGGTGTAGACAAGAAATTTACCGACATAATTTTCCATCTATAGCCAAAATTTATGTAATCTTTCCGACTGATTTGCCAACTGGCCAACTGCCCCCCCCCCCGCCGCCCCCCATAAAAAGGTCCCTGACTGGACTGGCTGTGCTTTTTTCAGGCCTTTAAGTTTAAACTTATTAAACAGATGCAGTATTCTGAAATGTATATTTGATTATTTCAATTAGAATCATCAATTTTTATCCTTGTACATGATAACAAGTAAAGGGAAACGTCGATCATATAACCCTTTTTTTACGACACACTTGACGTTTATGTTTGTAATTATATTTTGCATTGACTAGCCACACTGGATCCCAACCATTTCTTTCGTGTTTCGTGTACGTGAATGGAGTAGAACTATACCACACGCCATGGCTGTTTGCTGTGACGTGCATATCACGTGAATGGGCTAGTCCAATCAGACGGCCAAACAGGCGTTGTTCTCGTTCGTCATTTGCTAACTAATGGCGACGTCACGGCAAACAGCCATTGCGCATGGTTTATAGGGGCCACAAGTTCAAATTAATTGTGTGGAAGACGGAAATTGATTGTGTAATATTTTTTTGTTCGTTTAGTAACGGAGTGGTTAATGTTTGGAATGCGTTGCCCCGGCGGTAAAACAAAAACGTCAAGGGTGCCGTAAAAAAGGGTTATATGATTGAAGTTTCACATTACTTGTTAAAATGTACACGGATAAAAATTTATGATTTATGATCAGACGTACAATTCAGAAATTGCATCTGTGTAAGTGCTCTTGTACTTTAAAAATAATTTAATACTAATACTTAACATCTTGTAATTATGTTTTGCTTGCAATAGTGGGCGGAACATACGAGGATTTATCCCTGTTTTTTCCCTGATTTACCCTGATTATCTTTTATCCCACGGCGTAAAGTATTATTATAAATATTCTTCGCCCCAAAGATCACAATTGAAGCTATTCATCTATACGTGCATTCATTTGCTTCAGATGAAAGGCTCAACGAAATTAAGTTTTTAAAAAATTGAAAGTTAAAAAAAACAATCGGTCGTTCAATAATACCTTTTTTAGATTCATTATTCGTACTGTACGCAGCAGACATGGCTCTTTTGGCTAATGTGGGCATTTATTCAATTTATGTCTATTGCAAAATTCTTCCCTCAATTTCCGCACGTCAATGAATTAAGAGTTGGTCCATTACTTAGCTGGCAGGAATGCCGCGTGATGTGCTAATTACAAAACAGCCCTAAGGGGGGGGGGGGGGGGGGGAAGGATGGGGGAGTGAGGGGGTGGGGGGTTGTCCTTTTTTCCCCGCCGTCTTAATATAATTAATTTATTGATTCCGCTGGTCCTTCGTTTAGCAGGAAAAGTGGCAGTTTTCCTCGAACAGCAACAGCTTTATAGCATCATCAGCCACACGTTTCGTTCTGGCAATTTTTAAACAACTTTTATCGAACAAATTATTTCGTGTACGTAACGTGTGTGGGTTTTAGTGAAGGGGAATGGAGGGGCGGGGGAAGTGCTGATTAGAATGGAGGGGGTGGGGTGGGGTGTTTGAGAACGGGGCTTGTTTTCGAAGTTGCCAGATCTTCATCGGCGGGCGCTTGAGAGCCCCGGTTATTTTCGAGAAGCGGCGTTATTTCCAATTAGTAGTAATTAAGTAATTAATGTTGGACCAGATGCCTTTCTATCCTTGTTTGCTAATGCTTCCACGCTCTTCGATGTGTTCGCAATTTCGAGGCGTGCGCGCGTGCAATTTTTCTTCTGTGCAATCATTTTTTTATTTTTATAGTTATTTTTGTTTAAAATTGTTTTTTTTGTGTTTTTTCGTAAGGGTTGATTTCAATTTATATTTTTAAAAATCTTCAGCCTTTAATTGTGTTTGACGAAGCGTCTAACTGGAGAATTCAGCACCCTTCGTCGGGGCATTAACGAGGACATCAGTGAACTCGCGAAATTTGCAAGCCGGTAGAAAAAAAAACATGGTTTTACGTGGGAGGAGGAACTGTTTTCTTCGAGATGACAGACTTAGTCAAATCTTGCGTGCTCAATTTGTGTGCTGCATGCCATCTGGCGTCGTAGTTGTCATTTACATTTCTATTCATCATCATCACGGTTTCTGCCGACTTGCCAATTTACCGTACGAGAAATTCGGTCGAGATAAAGACGAGATTCCACGAGAATCAGGCCCGTATCCTCAATGTCATCTTGCCTCTATATTTTAGAGAACACTTGGACGTAAACGAAATGCTTTAAAACGAGAGGTCACTGCTACACCTTACTGAAACCTATGGTTAGAACCACTGTGGAAAGTGCTCCATATGGTCTAGTTAGAGCCATTACACCTTGGAACTGCCTTCCGGAACACGTCGTAAAGGCTCCATCTGTTGAAAGCTTCAGTTTTTCTTCTGACCATCATTCTATTACGTTACTTTAAGTATCAAACGTAACATACGGTGGTTTGTTGGGACTAAAACCACAACTACACCACTTTCAGTCTTGTTTTTTTTATTTTTTATTTTATCTAATTTTATTTAATGAAAGACGCATTCTCACCAACTTAAAATCGTGCGAATATACCGTGGCGCCATGTAGCGACAGTGATATTGTTAACGTTTACAGCTTGCTCCCACTGGCGCATGAGGAAGAACCAAATATTCATTCAGTAATCATAAGGAGGCACGTGGCTTGTTTGTTTCGATAAAAGAATATGGCGTTGTGCATTTCTCCGCTTGATACAAACTAAAGTGCTTGGTAGTACTATAAACAGCCATGGCTGTCTGCTGTGACGTGCATATCACGTGAACTGGGCTAGTCCAATCAGACGGCCAAACAGCCGTTGTCCTCGTTCGTCATTGGCTAACTCATGGTGACGTCACGGCAAACAGACATTGCGCATGGTTTAGATAGCGCTAGATGTTGGCATATTCTGCAGACTTTCATTCCGTGACAGGGCCACTTGAACGAACCAGCTTGCAGTTTAATAAAAACGGACGTACGTACGAATATACGGTTGTGCGGGGTCGTATACGTACAGTGGGTATTTTATTGGTAGAATGACTGCCGGGAAACTAGAACGTGACTATTTACCGAATGACAGATTGGAGTATCTAGCGCCGTCCACCATTATTTATAGTTCTATGTAGCACTTGATTTCAACAAGCGAAGAAATGCGCCAAGAAATTTCTTTTTACACAACAAGCTAGCCACGCGCCTCCTTAAAGGTGCCTGTTCACCATTTCGATAACGTTGCCCATATTCTAAACACTGCATCTACATACGTTCTAGATTATCCGTCATCCAATTGGATGGTGTGGATGACGTGACCTCGTTTTAGGTATGAAAATCGCGGCGCTGCTGCAAATGGTGTTGTTCCATTTTAAATTTACTTCTATTTTCTTTATATATTGCTCGAAGATTCTGTACGGTGCTGAATTATAGGAGATGAAAAGGTTAAAAGGCACCTTTAATTATTTAGTGTAAAGTTGTACACCCACGTGCACCAGGGAGCAAGGTTAACGATGTCACTGTCACTAGATGGTGCCCACCTAGCGGTTCAAAATCTGCGTTTCAAAACAGTCGAAAGCTGGAAAAAATCGCCCGTAATGTCGTTTAGGCTTAACTTTGCCGCTTGCTCTCTGGTGCACGTCGAAGCACCCAATAATTAAGGAAGCGCAAACTTGTCTGTTTCATAAAAAAAATTATTAGTGTGTTCCTTCGCGAGACGTAACTATAGACAGCCGTAAATGGATATAGATGCTGCTGTCTGTCGTTTAGTGGCAATCCCCCCTTTAAATGCAATAAACCTTCTGTACGTATTGTGTCGTGCAAACCTCCGCCCCCCCCCCCCCCCCCCCACTCACACACACCCCGCGAAACAAATTAACTCATTAGTCCCTCGTTGCTGCATCGCATATGCTAAAATACCTCCCTTCCCCGCAAAAACAGACCCTTCACAATTCCTAAATCTGAAGGGTCATGTCTGGTTGGAGACATAGGCCTATTTCTCACGACGCATGCCGTTCCCAGTTTAGCGCCTCCACCGCGCCGAGACGCCACCAGTCGGCGCCGATCGGGGCCGATAGCCAAGCCACACAGGGCGCGCGCCTGCCGATCGAATGTGGAACCAATCATGGATGGGAATGTTAATGGCGAGTCGGCCAGTAAACAACTTGGTAAAAGAAAATGGGAGAGTGATTGGGAACAGGCGCTCTGGAAGAGGAGGGTGAGGAGCGAAGAAGGAGGAGGAAAACAAAATGTGGAAAAAGAAAAAAAAAAGGAGAGATGAAAGAAAGCCGACGTCTCCAGTATCTCGTTTTATAGTCACGAGGTCTTGTTTATGATTTATGATGATTTACGACGAGTGTTTGTTTTGATGTTGGCTTTTGTCGAATGGCGACGCAACGGCAATCCGATTTGGTAAAAAAAAAAGGATGAATAAAGAGTTTTAAAAGAAAAACCTAAAACAAATTGTGGGATTTTAAAAACATAACCTAATTACAAACGATCATTAAGGCCAGAGTATTTATTTTTCTCAACTTGTCCTATTTTTTAACTTAAAGGTACCTGCATCCCCGTTGGCTTTCCGGTATGACTCAATTTTGCGACATTAGTTCAAACGTATGTAAATGTTGCCAACACAGTCATTTTCTTGTTTTTTTTTTCTTTCGTGCGAGATGATTTTGCGACAGTAACTCTAACCTGTGCATGTTTTGCAAACGTGATTCTCAACGGGTCACAAGACATACCGAAAGGATTTATGTGCCTTTAAAAAGCAATTCGGTAATTTTCAATCCCTAATCACACACACAAAAAATCTTTTTTTAACATAACGTTAAATTTTTGCCAATAAACTGGCAACCGTATGGGTCGGTTTTGAGTTTTCAAGTTTCGTTTCAGTTTTTTGCCAAAACCTCGGTCGGTTTCAGTTCGGTTTCGGTTTTTAGACACCTTAAAAATGTTACCGATATGTAGCCTATAGGTGGGAACGTTTCTAGGGTTTCTAAAAAAAATAGGCTATAAGGGTAGGCTTAGACATTAAGGAAATGATAAAGGCCTGTATATGTTAAATGCTAAATTCTTTCTTTATTCTACGGTATTTCAAATTATAACCGCTCACTAAAACAATAATTTCATCAGCTGCCTGTGTGCACTTTTCAAATAAAATTGTAATAATAATAAATATATAAATAAGCATTCCGTTATTAAGAACAAAACCACTAAACCAATAACTGCAATAATACAGCAACTTGTGCGCATTTTGCAGAAGCCAAAAAAAGAAGAAAAAAATAATAATAAACAAATCTTCGTGACTTCCACTCAAAACAACCCAAACTCCACTTTGGTTTGATGCAGTGATTTCGATCTTTGTTTGATTCTACTTTTTTTTTTAATCAACGGGAAGACATTTTTGTTTTGTTTTGTGGACAGGTAATGGACTGTAAGTGCTTATAACAAGATTCACACTGGTGCTTGAAGAACCAGAACGTGCTTGAATTTCGTAAGAGAAAATCCTGGAACGTACTGTACTTGCATTTTTTTGCATTGTTATTTTAACGCTGCAATCCCCGGATGCGACGACTGGTATTTGTTTATATTTTCTCACTGCAGTTCCGTTTTTCTAGTTCAAGTTAAGGACAAAATATAACATCAGCACATTTCCTTCGTAATTACCTTCAGACTGAATCGTTTGACCAAAATTCGTATCGTTGCCTTTAAAAAATACGAGGGAATGGAAACTATTAAGAGAGATGGTGTGAACATTCATAAAAAAAAATTAAAGGTACATTCCTCCTAGCGCCATTTTTCTCGATCCTCCACATCAAGTACGGCTCCAAATTTTAACGGTTTAAATCCGTTTTAAAATGTGGCGTCCAGGTGATTTTCTGTTGAATATTGGGGAACTAATTTAATAGAATCCTGCGATTATATGATCCTTTGCACGCTTGGAATATCCTTGACGTTTCATCTGTGTGTGTCCATGTATCGTTTGCTAATAATTACCATGAGATCAAAAATCTAAAGGACGAATGCGGTAAAAATTAAAATTATTTATACCAATGGATCGTTTCAAAAAAATTATAAGATACTAGCCTAAAAAATTATAAAGAGTGATGTTAAAATACGAAAATCATTCCGAGGAACTCAGCTACTATCTTAGTTGGCCTTGTATTACTACGCAAGAGTCTCGCGAAACGGTGAGATGGTAATATGCGCGGTGGCGATCGGCGCGTGGCTGTTATAATAAATAGACATAAATCGCTGGAAATAATACTAAGGAAAACCAATTTTAATTTGCTAAAATGTCCTAGTGTTGTTTGTGTACCACCAGGAATAGTATAAAGGAGGGACCGCAGGGCCCGACAAATTATTATCTATGAGAATTTTTGTCTTCTTTCCGCAAAACGGCCACCATGCCGACTTACAGTGAAAAGACCACGGTGAAAAGACCACACCGGAGCTTTCTGCTTCAGTAATTATACAGATCGAAACTTTAGTCGTTTCTGAATGGTTGCCGACAAACAAACCATGAATCTATACAGTATATCTCACTTAGTTAATGCCCTTTTCGGCGAAGGAAAGCCCAGCTGAAACAATACGCAACAATGTAAAAACCCATTGTTGCCGGGAAAGCCCGCACTTTCATCTGAAGGCGGGAAAAGTGCGGGCATTCCCTAGGGAATGCCCGGGGTTTGAAAAATAGCTTATTTTAACAAAACAAAACAAAAAACACGTTTAAAGTAGCAAAGCACTACATTACAATGCCGTAACATTTACAAAAGATTACGTAATGATTGTAAAATGGGAACAGTTTTTAATCACCAAATGTTTGACCGGGTTTTCATTTGTAGCACTCCGGCCTGATACATTTGCTACGACGTTCAAAATACCGATGATATTTGCTTGAAGCAAAAATACACAACCTCAGTATTTGCATGTTCGGGCCAATAATTTTGATACAGTCTGTGCACGTTGCCAGGACAACGAGAAGGATTGTCAGGAAGAGAAATTGCTTTGACTCTCTTTGGTTGCACTTTTATATGTTTTAAATAAATTAGCACAAATTCCTGTAAATTACATGAAGGAAAGAGGAAAACAAGCCAAACAGCAAAAATAATACACTAGAATTAACGTAGTACAGTAAGCCACCTTTGGAGTGGCATGACCCGGATTCAAACTAGCAACCCAATTCGTCCCTAGATCACATAGCTGTTCGGCTTGTTTTCTTCTTTCCTTTTATAACCCACGTTAATTTATTTTTGAAACGTTTAATATGTATTCAAGGTATTCTCGCCCATTTTCATTTGACCTGCCAAAAGTTTGTTGTCTTTGTGTTACAGTTCTGTCCTGATTTTTGCCACGCAATACACAAACATGTACATCGAAAAGCACACACACGGAATACGATAAGGCATTTTGATCATCAGTAGCCTACCAAGAATTTTAGTTTCCCGCAACACGTTCAACTATTTTCGAATCTTTACCAATAATGTAAAACAATGGCCCGTTATTTCAAGAACGTAACAATACCACGTTCATTCAAAGCATAGAACGTCTGCCAACAATAGCCGACAATGGGAACGAGCTCTTCGCCGTAACGGGCATTAAGCCGGATAATGACCGAAAACCTTGTTCATTCCTAAACAATGGCCCTCGGGACGCTGCGCGCCCTCGGGCATTGTTTAGGAATGCCCGCGGTTTTCGGTCATTATCCTTTACAGGACGTGTTTTCGCTTTCATTCTCATTACGCCCATATTAAAGGGCAATTATTTTGACATGCATGTTTTACTTTTGGATCACTTACACAATAACTAAACACAAGAATTGCGGTAGGAATACGTTATGTACGTCCGATTCAACAATTCAATTACTGCATCACCAAAACACGACACGGAGACCGCCATTGTTTTGCTGGAACGCGCAGAAATTAATGCCTACAGATGTCACTTATCGATTTCGATTCGCAGCCGATTGAGATAACTGTGTCGGCTGTGAGGAGCTCAAGCGTCTGACGGCCTTAGTTGGCCACTACTGTCGGCCAGCTAAGGCCGTTAGACGCTTGAGCTCTCACAGCCAAGAGAACTATCTCAATCGGCTGCGAGTCGAAATCGATAAGCAACATCTGTGGGCATTTAATTTCTGCGCGTTCCAAAAAAACAATGGCGGTCTCCGTGTCGTGTTTTGGTGATGCAGTAATTAAATTGTTGTATCGGACGTAAGTAACGTATTCCTACCGCAATTCTTGTGTTCAGTTATTGTGTAAGTGATCGAAAAGTAAAACATGCATGTCAAAATGGATGCAATTGCCCTTTAAGGAAATGACGTCACCTTCGTTAATCATCAGAAATTTACGGAAACACGAACCTGTTTCTCGGCAGATTTCGTAGTAGTTATGCCCGTATTAGGACAATTAAGCTACTTTCGTGGTTCGTCAGACTTTTACGGAACCACGAAGATGCTCTTCGGTCTGGGTACATTTAACTTGTTTTATCAGCAGCATTAAAATGTCGTTTAGGCCTAACCGCCGAAGGAAACGAAATTACAGGTTGGTTGACGAAATGTGATGAGGGCTACTACCGCTACACCAAATACAGGAAAACATCGTAAACAGCATAAAACTAAATATCGTAAATCAAAACTACATCGTCAATCAAAACTACATCGTAAATCAAAACTACTTCGTAAATCAAAAATTGAAAACGTAAATCGAAACCGAAAAGCGAAATTACTTCGGAAAATCGTTTTGCGGAAACTAAAAAACTTTTCATCAATGTCACGCTGGGCGATCGGAAAATTAATTGCTCGTTTAGGAACAATGTGATGAGTTGTGGCTATGCAACTGACGCTGTTTTTATGTAAACCATCGTTCTCACTCAGCCCTTCTAGATTAGTCGACTTGGACCCCAAGAACACAAAATTGGACAAACAATTAAATACGTGTTTTATTTTTAATCAAAGTGTTGTTCTTACATTTGAATTTGATTGTGATCGGTATTGTGGTTTTACGGCAATTATTATTAATTTATTTTCTACTATTTCCTGTTAATTCTAGTACTGTATATTACAGTATTGCGGCACTGGGGTTGCCTCGATCACCACGCTTTGCATAGTAGGGGCGATAGGCCTAACAAGAACGGCGTAAGGCGCTTCGGCGGAAAGCTGGCTTCTGTTACTATGGTAACCAAAGATTAAACGTACATCGCTGAGAAATTAAACGATGTGTTTTTCTTTGACTATCAGCTTCGTCGTATACGTTTCGAAATTGGTTTAGACCTACCAAATGCAGTTCTTTCATTCTTTTTTATGCGGCGTAAGCCAGGATACCAGGCGAGTCGATCGTTAGTTCAAGATGGTAGCCGTCGAAAGTGCCGATGATGCCAAGACTAGCTATATTTAAAAGACTTAACGGTCGGTTTCACGTAGCATGCCAGACGCGTCGTCCAAGCGTTGCACTGAATTGAAAGCACGAAGAACGAAAAACCCCAATCGTAGCATTGATTACTGTTAGCGGGATGCACAAAAACGTGATATCTTCTCATTATTATAGATTTACCGGTGTTGCAGCGCTAAACGAACATTATTTTACGGTAATGGTGACTATTCTTGAAGTCTTCGGACGATTTACTAGCTACGTCAAAGGACCGTTTAACACATTTTTAATGAGAATTGAAAACGCCGTAGCGTATCATACAGTACAATACACACGTACCTTGGTTGCTCTTCTGCATAAAATTAAACCTCCGGAGGCTTTTTTTTTGTTGTCGAGTGAAAAAAAGGTACGTAGCATGAAGCCACTGTTATTAAATTTTAATAATTTGGTGTCAATGCAGTGTTTTAAGTTTATAATCCGCCTATCGCGTGTCACACGTACCTTTCACAGTTCAGTCCGCATGCTAGAGCAGTTCATTTTTGGGGTGTAAGTAGCGCGACTGGTGGCAGAATCGGTGGCTAACTGGACGACGCGTCGAATTTCTAACGTTAAGCCTTTACATCCAGGTAGTCTTGACCAGGCGAGTCGATCGTTAACTCAAGATGGTAGCCGTCGAAAGCGCCGATGATGGGATTGATTTGTCTTATTGCCGCATTTTGTCAACCGAGGGCGACACCTTACGTACAAAATGCTGCCTTCCTTATACACTTCCTGGATAAACGAACGTGTCCCTATTTACTGAAGAGCTGTGTGCAGTTGAGAAATTTATAACGTTTTGGTAAAAATACGGAAATTTATTTATTTGTACGTGTAAGCTATTTTCCGGGTGATTACTGAGATTAAGTTAGTGAATTACTAAGCTTTTTGTCAGTTGCCGCTATTCGGCAGTAGATGGCGGGACTCTCCGTACGGAAATTAACCGATGCGAATTGCTTTGCCAATTCCCCCCGAAAAGACCTCGAAGAGATGAAAGCGGTCACTCGTGGCGGGCATTTTGTCTACGTCCCCGTGACTATGACGTTGTCAGACAACCAAAGTCTCCGTTCAAACGAAATCACAGCTTTGTCAATCACCTTGTTGCATTTCCCCCCAATGCCTCAAAACAGCCAACGTACCTTAGCCGTGAAAGGCAAACAGTTTCTAGTGGTCGCCATGCTCGTATAGCCTACATTTATCAGGATAAGCAGGACGTTGTTGTTGTTGTTGTCGTTGAAGCTGGGCAGGCGACACACTAGCGTGTGTTTTAATTTATACGTAACAAGCCAGCGCTAATTCAGCGTATACTAACGTAACGAACGGCTTCAATAATGAATAGTTTTCCTCTGTAGATGAAGCAACGGTACACAGAAACTCCAACCCTTCAGGAGAGTTCAAACACACGATCACAGCTGCAATCTGTACATTGGTTGTTTGCTCTGTCATTTGCAGCGTGAGGAACAAATGTCTCGCACTGCTTTCCAAGCAACGTCAGCAAAATTCTCCAATAGTTACAACATACTAAACAAACACACGTCTTCCTGTTTTAATACCCACAGCCTCGCTACTCTGCCTCCAACTTCCCTCTACGACATATACCCTCTACCACCCGTCATCAATTTTTTTTTCTATTTTCCCAACATATCGATTACCCTGCTCCAAAACCGCAGTCAGGCCATGACGTCACGTAGTCGGTCCTGTACGACACCAGATTCGGCCAATTTACCGCCAATTTGGTCCCGCTGTGTTACCCAATATTGACTAATGGTGATCATGCCCTTCCCAGCCTCCCTATAATACTCTCAAACCGTCTCCTCCCTCCCTGGTGATTACGAGGGCTTCCGCTAGGGGGATTTTCCGCTTCTTAATAAACTACAACCCCGCCTCGATTGATTGTGTTATCCCCCACCCCCAACATCCTACCCTGCTTTCCCAATTCATCCCCCAACGTCCCCCTCTCCCATCCTCGTCCTTTCAACAAAACCCTATAGCGATTGCCTTTCCGTTCCCCAACTGCAGCAGCTGTACGCTTGGCCGCCATCTTGCCGTTTTGTTTTCCTCTCCACATCGCGACGAATAATTTTATTATGCATTTCGCCGAAAAGCAGATGCAAAGCGATTCAACGCAGGGTGACACTAAAATTATTTGTTGATTTTATTCATGGACAACTAAAACTTTTTTTATTTATAGGAGCTTTACACGTATATCTTAAAGTAAAATCCATTTTGACAACACCTAAACGTAAAAGTTACGATTGAAATCAGTGTGCTATGAAGGGTTGGACTAGTGCTCAGTACCGGCTGAATCTTGGGTAAAAATAGCATACGCGACTGTAGATTGGACAAAATGGTCATTGAAAGCGCCGCTGATTCGATTGAAGAATAGCAGTGAGCAATGCTGAACTACAAAACTGTAATAAAAACAAAACTGCAGAAAAGTAAGAACCGTTGGCACTTGTACTTCGTAGGACGTTAGACTCTAAATGTTTTTTTGTTTTTTTACCCCGAGAATAGACCTTTATAATTTTATAACGGTCCTTTACCAATCAGGAGCTACTAACGGCAGCCATCAGCCAACCACGTCTATTTAAGGACCCCCCGCGCACTAGGCGGCCAAGCCGCGCGACCAGGTCGCTGCGGCCATGAGAATGCTTACGGTACATGAAGCACCGCGCACTTGGCCGCCATGGCCAGTCAGTCGCAGCGGCCACTGGAATCCCGGGCGGCAAGCAGGCGACCACACGGCGACAATACGCGTTCCGTATTCAGTTTACACCACGTGATGGAAAATAATAAAGATCCATAAACAGAGCATGGGTTCTATCTGATAAAATTGTTAGCTTCGGTCTTTCATGTTGATTTTACGATTGAACCGACTGTTTTCCTGGGTATACACCACGTAACGCAAGCACGACCAAACGCCGTTCAGTAGGCCTATAGCAAATTCCTAAACAAATACAGCGCATCAGCATCATTTCATTATTCGTCATGTAAAGCATGATACGGCTTCATAGCAATGCTCGACTATTCTTTAGTTACAGTGGTGATAGAATGATCAGTCTGTCAGACCAAGTCCAAACTGAGTAGACCATCACGTTTACCCGGGCGTTAAAAAGAAACGTATAGTTCTCTTCATCGCCGCTAATAATCCAATAATAAACTGTGGCGGCAGACGCAAACGCAGTACTTAAAATATAAAATTGTTCATTGAAAATAAATGGTTGATAATTGTCGTAAAACTTAGTAATGTTACGCATCATATTGCATTTTAAAATTAAGAAACAACATTTTCATTAACAGTGGTTGAAGCGCCCGGACGATGACTATGTTCGTCCTGCAACAGTCGTCGGCTATCACGGTGAGGTGAGTTATTTTCGGCAACTTTATTAGAGTCGATTAGACTCTTATGCGAACGATTTGTCTGTCTGTCTGTCTGTCTGGGTGACTGTCTGTCTGTGTGTTCGCGCTATAGCGTTTTAACGAATTATCGGATGTCTGATAAATTTTGCACACACATTCTATGGCACATTTCTAGGTCTAAGTTCGAAAATCGGTCGAATCCGTTGGGGAAATCCTTAGCTAGAAATAATCAAAGATTTTTGTTCGCAGCAAACGTACGAGGTTCGTTATTTTTTCTTCAGCCGACTGACGTCATCCATCCACGACCAATTAATGGGAACTATGTAGCCTTCGTCAGCGGCTGATGTCACCACCAACCGACCAATGACTGGCAACTTGATCAATTTTATTCTACAGACCACTGACGTAGGCACTGATGTCGTACGTACGAACTGGATAACAAAGTTATATAGTCTAATGCTGGCATGCCCGAAATCAACGTAGGCTTGGGCTACTTGTTTGGACAATCTTTCATGTCTTTGCTGCGTAGTACTTTTTACGGGTGGGTGGGGGAAGAAGAAATATTTAAAACAACTTCTACTGTATGACATTTGTTTTTTTTTTTTGTTAAGGGAGGGAGGGGGAATCAAATTGTAACGACCCAAATCGCTTCAGGCCTACGTCCTTACGCGATCTGACCCATTACATTATTTAAGAGGAAAAGATGTTGGGTTTGGCTACTGGGAAGACAGACTAGTCAAGGAACCTTACGACCAGACACAACATGACCTATATAGAGGTGCATGCAGGTGTACGTCTGGTACGGTGAACCTTACGACTAGACTGTGAACGACCTACTAAAGTAAACACAGCTGTTCTACACAGGTGTTCACGGGTTCTTCTCTGAACAGAAACCTACCCATATTCTTAGACTCTGACCTACTTTTGGCTGTTACGTAATATCTATTTTTAGACTATTTCGTAACGCCACTAGTATAAAAACTCGGTGTAAGGTCCTATCTGGGCCGACATTACACCTGGCCAGAGGAGGAACTACACGTACGCTAGGAGAGCTACGATCCGGTCCGACACACTACAACTCGGCCGGAGGAGGGAGCGCTTTGTAACCATTAGTTCTACGGAATGTTACAGGGTAGCGCTGGTACCTAAGTATAAGAATCTTGCCATTTCTTATTACGGTAATATCTTAATGTGTTTAAGATTTAGTTTTGATAGCCGAACGGTATTTATATTGTTCAGCTTGAAGAGGAGTGTAACGGAATTCTTACCCTAGACTTATAACTAAGACTTGGTATCCCAACATAAGCTAATTGTGTTTCTGCCTCGACTTATTTAAAGACGTTACAAAATTCATAAAACTACTTTTAGGCAATGACTGTGCTATCTCGATATTTCATCCTCATCAGTCGTGTGATATGGCAACGTCGCATAAATGAAATGCGCAAAACGCCGAGACTAAACGGTTTGGAGGCTTCCCGTATCATAAAACTGCCAAACGATGCTGGATATTTTTAATGTTGATTCAGTTCACTAGTGTTCTAATTAAACTTACAGTTTAAAATGAAACCAATTGAAGAATCGTAGTGGGCTCGTCTTTAATTGAGAGGTGCGTGCCGCCATGGCATCCGACGCAGTTGATCAAAACATGTATGGGGAGATTGAGGCAAAAAAGCTAGAAATGCAAGCGACCACTAGTTTTACGGTTGCATACGCGTCGTGGAAACGCGGCCACGAAATCATTTGGGTGTTAGAATTGTATTCTTAGGAGGGGTATCACACGTGTTAGACAATTAGTAGCCATACCGATCGCTGTATTCGCAAGAGGAAACAAATCGACTCTCACTATAATTGGTTTAATCAGGTTTATTTTTAAATGGCGACGGTATATTCTCGTTTCAAATACGATTCGAGTGCAGTTTAAGTATCAATAAACTTTCTCAACCACTCCTTTTCTTCCGAAGCTGATAAAAACACCTCACACAAGCGCTCGGTATTTTCCCAGCTTCAGAATGCAACTCATGGTTGAGAAAATGTACCGATAAAAAGCTAGCTATTGCGATATTCTTCCTCAGAATGTTCTTCCTCTGGGTTCTATTTATTTTTGTGACAAATTCGGTAGTTCCGATCAACAGTTTTTGGTGCTACTAGTTGGAGTGTATGTTCTTAGGCTGTATCCAAGCGCATGACTTCGGGTCAGGGCCTGGCAATAAAGCAATCTGAATCATCAGCGGACATCCAGGACTTCCACTGGATCTTCTTTTTTCCCCAATTACGTGCTCGCGCTATGACTTTTCAGCGCCGCCTCGTGTCCTCACTATAACCTTCCATCTCTCATGGCCTTGTTACTGTCACTATATAACTTTCCAGAGGCGACCACAGATGGCATCCCGTGCTAAAATATGTTTGCTAATTTTTCCATCTCATTGTCGTGGGGTAGATAACCCAGTTTGGGTTCGCGCTCTCTAAAAGCGAAAACAAACAATCGAGGTAATCATGTGCCAATTTGCTGCTTCGTTTGTTTAATGTTAAGAGCCGATGAAGAGCCCGTTACACCTGAGGTGTAGTTGTGTATGTGGGTTACGTATGGCGGTCAGTGTATGATGTTCCTGTATATTAGTTCAGTGTGGGCGCATGGCCACGGGCCCACGCCCCCCCCCCAAAAAAAATCATATTTCCTTCCTTTCGATGAAGACCTACAAGTCATTATGTTCTGTGGCTAAATTAGATTTAACTTAACCTTAAACTTAAACAAACGTCTGATTGGACTAGCCCAGTCACGTGATATGCACGTCACAGCAAACAGCCATGGCGCGTGTGGTATAGACAGGATACCCCGTCCAAAAGCCCAACACAGTACCAATTGCTGCTTTCTGTGTTTTAACAGTTGAACTTTGGTCACGAAGCCCGCGTAAGTTTAAGAAGTCACTTAATCATGTCAACCGCCCAATTTTGTGGCCTTGAGGCCGCCAAATTAGTGACTTAGCGGAATTTTGTTTTAAACTGCAAGATTTAAACGGAAGCCGGGAGCGTTTCATTTTGGGTTGCATGTTCTCATGCGCCTAAATTGTTGCTGTCGCTGATAGTCCTTACGGTGCGCCATTAATTCGAATTGTTAGATGTTTAATTTACATATCGGTCGTAGTTAAATAAATACGGATGCAAACCTATTTACGTTGCCTTTTGGACTT
>JAHWFP010088991.1:74033-96534 GCA_023313725.1 Lithobius niger
GAGAAATGCTGGGGGATGTGGAAATGTGGGGATGTGGGGAGATGTGATGCGGAGAGATCTGGCGATTGTTGTTTTTAGAAATAAAGGTAGCACAGCATCGTTCTGTTGGACCTGTTTTAGTGTAATCAAGGACATAGATAGAGTTGGTCCTGACCTTCTAACACTGACAATAAAGATAAGAACCCATCCACAACCATAGCGCCACTGATGCTAAACACGACCACGTTCGTCAACGGAAAGTTGGTAGGTGGGAGGGGGGGGGGGGCGGTAAGCTACTGCCAAATCAAACAAGAAGCGTCAACTATTACTAGGAAACAGGTTTTGGGCCTATTACAGGCGGAGCGGATTGAAATATCAAGCCTCTTAAGAGGTTGCGTGGCTGCTTCAATTTGTACTACTACGAATGAATGACTTGTGTACCAAATTTCCTTCTTTTCCTCGATCAGCAAGAATTTGTTGGTCAAGCCTCGATCCGGGAGGAGGCACGTGGAGGGGGTATGGGGGGGGGGGGGGGTGCTGAGGCCCCTTGGAGGCTATATCATAGGGGTTCCATGGCTGGTTCTATTTGTACTACTAAGAAAGCCTTGTGTACCAAATTTCACGCTTTTAGCTTGATGTGCACGATTTTCTTGCTTAACGATTGTACTACTCAGGATTCCAGGATTCTTGTTTACAATGGTGAGCATTAGAAATAAATTCCAAAAACTCTAATTTCTTCCATAATTGGTCGATTTACAGGCATATGCTAGCTCAGCAATACTTTTGGTGGTTTCAAGCTATGTACCAAATTTCATTCCAATCCGACCTTTAGTTTGGGGTCAGCCCAGACTACAAAAGTGCAACCAACCAACCAACATTAATTTTTGCAATTTGGTGTCCGTTACAGGCTACGCTACGTTCCTCCAATTATCATTTTGTAGGGGGAACCTTGTTCCACGATCCTTGTTTCAACATACACTCTCACGACTTATCTTGATCGCAATATTCTGGTTCTTCCGTCGTCAAGAAAATCTTCACTTTTCTTCGAAAAAAGTAATGTTGCTTTCATAAAATTTATGAATGAAGGTGTATTTCCATAGGTGCCCGGGTCGGGATGGGGGGGGGGGACGGGGGCGGTCCCACTTTTTCCAGTATAAATCGCTCTTAGTAAGTTTTCATTGCTAGTCTGGCTTATTTTTATTATTTTGTCCAGTGAATGGCCATTAAAAATAATTGGATAGTTTACTTTTCAGTGACTTTACATAGTTTTAGTTATTTAGGCTGCGAGTCGGTGACAAGCTTAAAGGGCAATTACATGCATTTTGACATGCATGTTTGACTTTGGATCACTTACACAATAACTAAACACAAGAATTACAGTAAGAATACGTTACGTATATCCGATATAACAATTTAATTACTGCATCACCAAAACACGACACGGAGGTCGCCATTGCTTTGCTGGAACGCGTAGAAATTAATGCCGATAGACGGATCTCTTCGATTTCGACTCGCAGCCGATTGAGATAGCTGTATTGACTGTGAGGAGCTCAAGCGTCTGATGGCCTTAGCTGGCCACTACACTGTCGGCTAGCTAAGGTCGCCAGACACTTGAGCTCCTCACAGTCAATACAGCTGTCTCAATCGGCTCCGAGTCGAAATCGAAAAGCGACATCTGTCGGCATTAATTTCTGAGCGTTCCAGCAAAACAATGGCGATCTCCGTGTTGTATTTTGGTGACGCAGTAATTAAATTGTTATATCGGACGTAAGTAACGTATTCTTGCCGAAATTATTGTGTTTAGTTATTGTGTAAGTGATCCAAAAGTCAAACATGCATGTCAAAATGGATGTAATTGCCCTTTAAAACGAAGTGAACTGCTTGCGTATCTTGATGTAAACTCGTAGCGCCCAACCACTGAGCTGTGCTGTTCTTTATACCACGCGCCTTGGCTGTTTGCTGTGATGTGCATATCACGTGTCTGGGCTAGTCCAATCAGACGGTCAAACAGCCATTGTTCTTGTTTGTTATTGGCTAACTCATGGTGACGTCACGGCAAATAGCCATTGCGCATGGTTTAGACGTTGCCTGACGTGACTCTCCGAACGCACCGAAAGCACGTTCGCGCAGCGATGTAAGGCTACTACACGTCACATATTTGTTAGAAAAGGTAAATACAAGTATTTATGACCATGATGGTTTGGTAGTACTAGTGATGAGAATTAAAGAAATTATTAAAAGTTTATTACAGTTTTTACTTCAGATAGCGAATACCGTGATGACCAGACCAGCTATGACTCAGCATCTTCCCGATAAAAAAAAATATATAAACGTATTTTTTTTTTCATTTTTGTTAATTGTTAAAAAAAAAAAAGCAACCTTGGGGTCTGGTTAGCGGGTTGTGTGGTTGTCCAGATTACCACACTTTAAAAAAAAAAAAAAAGTACCCGGGGGGGGGGGGGGGTATTATTTGGGACATGGCGGCCCCACCACGTTTTTAAAGCTTGAGGCGCCGCTGTATTTCGTTTAATGTTGCAGTCCAGACAAGAGGAGAGGGGACGAGCTTTGGTATGCTTTCGATTTCGTCCCGACTCACAAATCGGAATTCTCTTATCGAATCTTGATGGAAGTGAATCTAAAGTCTCCTAGAGAAAATGCCCACTATGTGACGGAGACCAGAGAGACGGAGTGAAACCAACAGAGGGGAACAAAGTCAGAATGAGACATTAATAAAACGACAATTAGGTTTCCATGCTTGGTAGGTTTTCACTTTGTATTGGTCTGAGCAGGAGCGTCGTGCCATTGGGGCATGAGGGAACACGTGCTCTCCCCCCCCCCCTCCCGAATCTCCCCCAAATAAAACAATTTTGACTTGTGTGCGTTAGCCTTCCCTTTAAAAAAAAAGTGTCAGTTCGAGTCTTCCAGCTGTCTTAAACTCATTAAAAATGCTGAAAATGCGCGATCTACGTTTAAGGAGCTTACAACGCTCCCCCAGACCCACTTCCTGGTAAAGGTTGTGCCCCCCCCCCCCCCCTCCCACCACCAAATTGTGTGGGTGCACTACGCCCCTGGCTCTGACCGACTCTTTAACTCTACAGCTAGAACGTTATTCAGGTATCCATGAAAATAGTGGTTTATTTTTTTTAATAAGAAAAGGTTTTTTTTTTATAATAAAAATAGTGATTTTGAAGTAGCAGACCTGTCCGCGAGTTTTGTTCAAGGATACAAGTAATTCCATATGTGGAAGACCAAGTTCAACTGACACAATTGGTGCTTCCCTGCGAGGTTTGTGTGCAGCAGGGAAGATGGCGTTTATTAAATAAAGCAGATTTAAGTTCATTTTGTTAAGCGAGGAAAGAGAAGCCATCTTATGTTTGGAATAAACCCAACGGAGGCACTGATCCATTTTATTTACTCCGATCTCCCTTATTAATAAAATTTACTTAATCTACTTTATATTATTACCACAACGCCATCTTCCCTGCAGAACACAAGTCTTACGGGGAAGCACCAGTTCTGCCCTCTGATCTTCCTTACATGGCCTCTGATCTTCCTTACGTAACCTGCTTAATCGGTGTGGGCTGTGGGTGATGTTTAAAGAAGGGCGTTCACTAGCGAGAAATCGTTTAGATTCTATCGCAGCTCCCTCCATTTTTGGGGCGTATTTACGCAACGACTAGCCTTTGCATTCTCCGAGCAAATCCAACATGGCCGCCGATCTTATCTTTACCGGCTCGCACGAACAGGCAATATTGTTTCAGAAGCGACTGGAGAATTCTTCGTTGTCACGGATTATACGACTGCAAGCCTTTACTCGAACGATGGCAGATAGCGTTGTTACCGTGGCTACGACGGGTTTTCGCAACCACAAATTTCTCCCTTTTACTTGGTTAACATTGAATCTTATTACTCACCCTACACGTAGTAACCATGGCAACCTCGCGGACGCACATATTCTCATCCGTAACACGAATAGCGTAGCACGACAGTCGATTTCAGTGGCGTAACTACAATGAGGCAGAGGAGGCAGTCGCCTCCGGGCCCACCGACTTCAAGGGCCCCCTCACTGGCCCCAATTTAAATTGTTTTGAAACCGCAAAATACCTGAAGTTATTGCTATAGTTTCGTGAAAAAAGTTAGTTGCGCTGCAAAAATTAATAGTTTTATTTTTTATGAAGGGGGGGGGGTGAAGGTTTCCACTGGACTCTTGCCTTGTGTGGCAAAACTAGAATTTTTTTTAATGAAATGGGCCCTCCACTGGTCGATTTATGACTTTACTGCAGTACATGACGGGGGACTGATATCTGCCAGCATTTTCAGGCATTCAATGGCATGGCGCAGCTATTTATTCGCTGTTTAAAATTACTGTTGCACTTTGTTCTTTATCCGTGTTATTTAACGGTATTTCTAGAATCTCGTGTGGCACCCCTTAAGCGTAGATGAACTTGGCAGTTGCCGTTAAAGAGCCGAGGCCCAAGTATCGAATAGAGCAGGCAGAGCCACCCACACCAGAAGTTACTTCGTCTAGCCAGTTTTTGTATGGCTTTACACTGCAGTCAACGTATGCTAGAACGGTCGTTTTATCCTATTCCCATGTTGGCCGCGTTGAACCTTTGCTTTTCTGCAATACATCAAGGATACCGTTGAAGCCACCAGCACACTGCGAAAAACCAAGCACACATTCAATCTCAAGCAGTCGGTTCGGTAGGTTTGTCGAAAACGATCCGGATGAAATAAAAATTTTGAATCAAGATTGTAGGGACGAGCAGTTAATCACAGACTGTCGTACTGTGCCAGTGTGTAGCAGTGGCTAACCTTTGAACCCAATAAATTTAAATTTTCCACAAATTTCTCCATAGATTTTTACCTACTCCTTGTACAGGGTGGTCCGCAAAAAACTGACGACCCAAGATTTTGTTAAGGCCAACTTTTCTAGTTAGCACCTCTTAGAACCCGGAGAGAACAGAAATCCTCCAGTTCCATTTAGTTGGATTTAGTTTGTGAACCACCCGGTATAGATGCAAATTTGCTTTTCTCTTCTATAGTTTTAGCTTACGCAGAGACCAACCAAACTTTCAGAACCACTTTATGAAACTTGTATCCACCAAGGTGCAGTATTGAGCGGAAATATTTTAATCGTTAGAAAGGGATCGCACATTTTAAACATCTACAATTCTTGAAGAATTATTGAACTAAAATCAATGATTGGGTTTCGCATTGGTAACCGTTACTATCCCTGCTTATTTGAGGGGGATTCTCATGCCACTGACATATCAAAAGCCAGCATGCATATCGACTGAAACTAAAATTAACTTGAATTTTTATTCAACGAAGAAATAAAACGAATGTGTAAGGGAGGAAGAGCGTAAAGTTTCGTGCTATTGCCTGCCGCTTCTGCGAGGTTTCGTTTGACGACAATCCGGTAGTTCGGAAGATTTTTCATCATTGCTGGTCACCGTGAGCAAGAACTTACAAATTTAGCAAATCAGAACCTTTTATTTCAGTATTTACAAAGAAAAATACAAAAAGTGACAAGCTCACACCACAACACATAAGCATCTCGCTTATGGATGAGGGTCAAATAAAAACACTAGAAAAATTTCCAAATTTCAGAAAATTGATAAACAAAAACCTTGAGATATACTTCCAAAGACAAACGAGGCAAGGAAATGGTACAATATTTTGTTGATACAATCAGTGAAAGTCACAATACATATTTATATATATAATACGCTTAGGTTGGGCAAGTAAATTCATTATGCACTACAATGAAAGGGTGTATAATGAAAGAGGGCGAGCGACCGACAATGTCAAACAAACAGGTGTGGCCTATAACGAACAACATTGTATTAATAAAGCTACCTCTTAAGAGACGACTTGAGTTTCAAAGGGTTTTAAAGGGTTTAACGAGCGTTAACCACTCCTGGTCATCCGCCCGAAGCTTTAAGGCCCTATGTCTGCAACAGCCAGATTCCCAGGCGGTCACCCACTCAAGTATTAATCCAGCCCAATGCTGCTTAACTTCGGGGATCTGACGAGAACCGGTGTTTCCAGCACTGCAAGGCCGCAGAGAGTTTCAAAGTTGGTTGAGTAACAATCACTGCATGCACAACCGTTGTTGGGTTTGTTGGGCTTGGTATAAGAACAGAAACGTCCTCCATTGAAAATAAACATTCACACAAATCAGCAGACCACACAATAGGGGGAAACCGGGGCCCACTAGTGTTATGCGAGAACCAGCTAGCCGGCGTACGCCGGGGGTACAGCTAGTATACACTTATTACCCACAAGAGTTCATCACGACATTCTTTAACTAAAAGCAACCAGATTATCAAGACTAAATTTAAAAAACACCAGACATAAATATAAATATATTTTGTTCCTATACTTCCTTTTAATTTAGGATATAAAATCTGCAAAAAAATGTTTTTTTTTCCCTATTTGGTGGCCAATAATTCGCAGTTTTCTGGAAGAAAATATATTTCCGATTTTGGCTTCATTTAATTCTCTAGGCACAGGTGGGCACTAAAATATTTTTTAGAATTTTTTCCTTTTAGGATAGTGGTTAGGAGCACAAAGACCAATTTTTCTACACTGTTACGATTTAAAAATAAAAAACTTCTTGATTCACTCCAACCCAACCCAACCCAACCCAACCCAAGAGTAAAACAAGAGTAAGAGCTAAGTGCTTTGGCTTTGCACAACAAAAAAACAAAAAAGAGCGATATCTACTATGGCACATTTACGCAAGGAAAAACCATCCAGATTAAGAATTTCGTGCGGTTTCATACCATGTGTCATTTTTGTTATTAATATGCAAGCCGGAAGTGCCGAATGCAAATTTTGGACAAGCAAGGAGACAAACTGGCCATTCAAACTAAAAAACCTTCGATCATGGATCATTAAGGAACTTTTGATCATATATTAATGGTAAATCCAAACTGTTGCCAAGTGGCCAAGTGTAGCTTTGTAATTGCCGCCACAATACGTAACCACCACCCCAAGCCTCCTCTTAATAAAAAATGAGCACTTCAGCAATTCAACTGATAAAGGAGAATGACAAGGTCTTTACCATGTTTCTCTTTATAGTTTACCTACCAGACTACGATAATTCCGGTTGCAAACGGCACTTCTGAAACCTTAAACAGGACAATTCTAATCTTTAAATGAAAAACTTCACTAACCAATCTCTTTTTTAGGCTTTTTATCTTTTTGCAAGGAAAAGATAATGGCGTGTTAGGGACGCCCGTTTCTCTTTTCCATCTGTTTTTGGCCGTATATTCATTCCAGCAATATCAGTCTGGTGCACCTGTAAAAAAAACGAAACATTTTTTAGAGACCTAAAGACTACGCCAGGCTTATTTTTTTAAGGGGCTAACCTCTGGTTCTTTCATTTTGTCTGAGCGAAGTAACTGCTAGGATTCGCGTGGATTGGATCATGTCTGAAACGTTATGTTGAGAACCAAAGACTACGTACGGAAGGCTTATTTTTTAGGGGTTAACCCCAGGTTCTTTTGCCCTGTGTGAGCGAAGTAACTGCTAGGATTCGCACGGATCGGATCGTGTCTGAAACGTTACGTGAGAACCAACGACTACAGAAAGGTTATTTTGAGGGATTAACCCCTGGTTCTTTCGTCCTGTGTGAGCGACGACAAACTGCTATAGGATTCGCGTGGATCGGGTCGTTGTCAGAACCGTTATGGAGAACTTTTAAAGAGGAAATCTTAAATCTTCCGTGTAGTATGCACATCGATGATGGATCCTAAGACACGAGTGCAAATTCCGAAGTCTACAAAATGATCAAGACGATACGGTAGACATTAATTCCAACTGGACTCCACCTGGAGTAACTTTTATAGGGCCAGGCTTCTATACCTGAAGTTGGCTTAAACGAAATGGTACGTGGTAAAACGATAAACGTTTGCTTTACCCGTAAATAAAATCCCAAACGAAACAAGCCAGGGTTAAAATGCTACACGAATAGTGTCCTAAACAGATTTATACTAACCTGAGGCCACCAATCGTCATGAACTGGTTAATGAATGACAGCATTTTTCAAAAGAAAGCTCCAGGACCCGCTGTCCACCACCAGGACCTGTGGAAACAATTTAATAACTTGCATTTGAGATTTAAAAAATTTTCTTACGAATTTATTTATAGCAAAAAGAGCATGAAGGGAACCTCGTGAGGGGAACCTGTGCCAGTACATGGGAAAAACAGCATAAAAATAAAAATGCGCAAGACAAGACACGTAAAATTGAATCGGATAAACCGTGGGTAAAAATCTCTCAGGATTGGCAAAAATTCGGCAAAAAAAGCAAAATTTTTTTTTTTTTAAAATTCGGCGGAGCAAAACGTGCAATCAAAAGCAATCAACGACCATAAAAAATATCGCAAACTCCTTCCAAAAGTTTCATTATGGGGGATGACGCGTTAACAGCCGTAAACTGAGCGGTATAGCCAGTTAGCACAATACAGGTTTCGTCAGTTTTTGCTTTCGTCCAATTTCATTTTGCTATCGTCCGTTGTTGTATTTGTACAGAATACAATATACGAAAGCAGCTTTTTACGTTTGTCATTTTTTTTGCTTTCGTCTACTTTCATTTTGCAATCGTCCATTGTTGTTATTTGTACAGAATACCACAATGGACGAAAGCAAAATGAAAGTACGAAAATGATTTAACTTTTGGCAAAAGCATTCGAAATCTTGAATATTGGGAAGAGTAATAAAAAAACAAGAAATCCACTGATTAATTAAAAGCTAATTTGACGACCAAACGGAAAAATTTCAAGCACTTTTTAATGACTTTTAATGAATTTTAGTTTGACCGAAAAAATTTACTTCCACAGCTAAAAAAGGTAGGGGGGTAGGGTAGGCTAAAGGGTAGGGGTAGGGCAGTAAGTACGGGTGCACGGGTAGCTGCGAGCACTGGGGCGTCAGATTCGATAGGCGTCCTGGTCCCAGTGTACATCTCTGGCTTCCTACAGACCCGGGTTCGATCCTGGCGATGGGAAGTGTATATGTACGGGTTTTTCTCCGGTTGTTTCCCGCCCGTTGCACGAGGGTTTCCTCCGGGTACTCCGGTTTCCTCCCTCATGCGGCAAAAAACAACTGTAAAAATGGTGGTACTTCTTCCACTTAACATCTGCCGCCGGGAATTTGGGTGGGTGGATGCCTCGAGCATCGTCTCTATATATTATTATTATTATATTATAATCGAACTAAGCACGGGGAATTTCGAACACTTCAGAAAATTATGACCATTGAAGAACTTTTAAGGCCCTAAATTTTTTTTTCAAATTCAAGTAAGAGGTTTTCATGTACCTCTACGAACCTTGGTTATAACCCTTGGTATGAACCTTGGTAAGAATTCGGGAAAACTTGGGACAAATGTATCATGAAGTGGAATGGCGCATTAAAGCACGTGGCAGCACTATAGAGCACGAGCCATTCCCGTAGCTCTAGTTTGTTCCACATTATGTTTTCAGAAAACTGACTGGATGACGGCTCGTTTCCTTACACTGAAGTGAAAAAACATGTGGATATCACACTTGAAGACTACAAATTTACTGTACGAATGGGATGTTTACGGGATTTGCACATGTAGTGGAACGTGCCGTCATGCAGTCAGTTTTCTGAAAACATGTGGCACAAAGTATAGCTGGAGCCGTACGCGACTACAAGTCTGTAGTAACCCACAGAGATACAGGAGGTGATTACGGGAGATTCCTTAAGAGCTTGGAATGGACAGCAATATCCACACAAAATATATCGCACGAAGGAAGGAATGTGTGTCGCCAACATTTGCATACGTTTGAACCAATGTCACCGAGTTATAATACCAACTGACCCAGCATACGTTTGAACCAATGTCACCCGAGTTATAATACCAACTGACCCATGGGTTAGCTATCTCTGCGAGGCATCCCATGAATAGACCACGAAAATTTTGTAAATTGGTTGTACCACCTTTAACTATTACATTTTTTACACCTACTTAAATTTTCCACTCGCACGAAAGGCCAAGTTAACAGCTAAGGATTTGATTCGTACTCAGTTCTGGGTTTAAAAAGGACGATTAAACAAATAAACATGTCCTACTTTAACGGCAACGGGCACAATTTTAAAATCAAGAATAAATCTAAACTACTCACCGTTTTTAATTCCACTTTTACAAAGGTTCCCCCGGATTTCAGTCAAAACCCGAGAGTTAAGACGGGAACACACAGAAGAGGCCGCTCGACGCTAATCCAAGGATTGAGGCACCAAACCAGGGCCTTTACGAAACGCCAAGGCCCTAACTTGTGCCTATTTTTTTTGGTCAAAAGATTTTATTAATGGATCATGTCCAATAGCCCAGGTTGACAACACAAGGTTTTTTTTTAAAAAAAAAGCTCAAGTCAAGAGTTGCAGAGTGCAACCCACTGAATCCGAAAACTTGTATAACATTTTTTACATATTTCGGTGACGATACTAGTTTTTATGCAGAATATAGAAAAAAAAAATTGGTAAGAGTGAATGAAGAAAAAAACTCGTTGAACGTTCGACGTTACAGCTCCAGACAATGATTGACGAAAATGGTCACCTAAAAGAAAAGAAAAACAATCACTGGGCATTTAATGGAGTTTGATCCTCGGCCGAGCGAGAGATGCTGTAATACATGGTGTTTATTCCCTATGTTTGCAGAACCAAGCACGTACCGATTTCTTTCCAGTGCTCGACTCGAATTTTCGTCCCCTTCCCCCAAAATATTAAGGGTAGGCATTACATCTGAACAGTTTCAAACTCTGAACAAAAATGGAAAATGAAGAGCATGCAAAAACAAATTAAATCCAAAAGCAAAAAAGCCAAATTTCTACCCAAGCAAAAATAGCATAGACCACAGATTTTGAAATGTTCCTTTAGGGCAAGAGACTAAAAAAAAATGTTAACCTCGTGAAATGCAGGCTCTACATCAGTGTCAATAATAATGGATTTAATTTATTTTGAAAAACACTACATTTTCCAATACATGCCTACACTACAAGATACTAAAATCCGAACTAAATAGTTAGACGTGTGGCGTCCAAAATGTTATGCTTATTTCCGGTTTTTGCATTTTTAGGCTCAATCCAACAGGGCCATTTCCTACGATTTAGGATTTAACTTGGATTTGTTCAAAACGCTGCTTGCGATTTTAATTTGCTTTGTACAAATCAAGAATTTTGCTTGGCCTGCAGAAGGCACGTTTTCATTTTTTGCACAGACCGAAATGTGTGCAATTTCCATCGTAAACAAATGTATGAAAAGGCACCAACTTAAATTCTTCAAAAATGTAATTTAACATGTTTTGCACGCGTGCTTTTCAAATGTTAAGTGTCCCAAACGAGCAAACACATCAAAACACCCAAAATTCAATACCAGTATTAGTCCTTGCTCGCTCGGCCAGTTATAATAATAACCCCGACTGGGATTCCAATCCTCGACTTGCAGCCCCTTTTAAAGAAGGTTCTGGACACAGTCTTAGCACTTTGAATGCCCTAATATCAATCCCCAACAATAATCAAGCCACAATCTGAATCAGGTCCGTTCACTTCTACTGGGTGACAAACTGGGACATACGCCGGGTCACTGAAAACGGAACCCAAGGATTCGTAATTTTCAAGTCGTTTGACCGAAAGTGACAAGTGAGCCTATGGAACGGTACCGAAAAGAAACGGTTTTCACCATCCGATTAGCGTCCAAAAATTGTTAAAAAGCAGCAAGCAGTCTGCATTAAAGACTAGCGCCCGGCTGGTAAACGGGAGTCCTGGGTTCGAGTCCCAGTTTTCATTCGTTCTCAGACTAGTGCATTGTGTATCCTCACAAGACCGGTCTTTAATGCAGACTGCTTGCTTTGTTTACCTTGTTGATTTCTTCCTTATTTAGTTAAAATGAAAAAGAAAAAATGAAATATGAAGCGAAAGTTGCAGACAAGTATCTCCTTTTCATCTTATGGAACGGTACAGACATTCGCCATTGATTCAGCGTCCAAAAATTTGGTTAAAACGAATAAAAAACGGGAGGATGAAGCGAGAGTGGCTCGAAGTGACGGAGACAGAAGACCGGCTGCGATTAGGCGATCGCTGCCTTCCCCCCCCCCCCCCCCCTGGAAAACTGCGGAGTAGGTTAAAGCCGATAGCTGGCATAAGCGCTCAACACATGCACACTTGAAAACACCATTCTTCCATGGCAACTTATCCCTGCCCCACTCTACTCTCTACGGGTTACGCAATTGCTCCCGAAACATGTATAAAAAAAATATTTTCGCCCCTAACGAGAACCTAGTTATGAGCTCCACATTTTCATTTACGGGAAAATTGGTGCACAAATTTGTGCTTGGTTAAGGGAAAAAAAATATCTAGGCCTACTTACCAGTACACTACTTGGCGAAATGACGCAAAATGAAATAAAGAGTTGCATACACAATACTTTTATACTTTTTCACAGTAACACGATGATTGACTATACGTATACTCTGCATATTTTTAAAGGCAGCCTAAAAAAAGATTTAACAAGATGATTAGAAAATCTAAAAATACTTTAGGCCCGTATTCTGAACGCTGACAAACTAACTTGAATTAAAATGAAGTCTTAAGTGCCATTCGCCACCAGATTTCTTCCAAATGTATCCAAAAGAGGTTCTGGTGGTGAATGGCACTAAATAGGTGTGACGTCATTTCTAGTCAAGTACGAGTTTAGTCAGCGTTCAGAATACGGGCCTTAAGTCATCAACGGCCGATCAGCGCTGGCCAATACTATACTAGGCTCTTGCATTGGGTATTGGAACTTGGCCACCACCCAACTAATACTAATAATACTTTACGATCACGGTGGCTTAGCGGTGGTGGCACCTACAGAAACCTAATTTGGTTAACAGGAAATTTAAGTAACAATTCCCTGCCAGCCAGTGGCATGCTGGCTTTTATCCTGACCTCGGCCACGCCGGCATTTTCGGCATTGTCGATTGTGGTGTGAAAAGATCCTACGAATTTCCGATCGGATTGCTACAACTTGTAGCGCGTCCAACCTCTGTGTGAATTCCAGGCTTATGACGTTAGATGGTTTTAATCCTGGGTGAACCAAAAACATATGTAACGTGACTATCACGCGTAAGACAAATTCGCCGCGATTAAATTTAACAAAATTAAATTGGGAAGGTGTTCTGGAAAACATCTTACGTGACCATCACGCGTTAAGACAAATTCGCCCCCATTAAATTTATAACAATTAAATTGGTAAGGTATTCTGAAACAAACTAAAGTGACCATCACGTGTAAGACAAATTCGCCTAATGGAATTTAACCTAAATTGGGAAGGTATTCTGGAACAGACTAACGTGACCAACACGTTTAAGACAAACTCGCCCCGATTAAATTTAACTAAAATTAAATTAGCAAGGTATTCTGGGAAAAAACTTACGTGGCCATCACGCGTTAAGACTAATTCGCCCACATTTAAGAAAAATTAAGAAAAATTTAATTGGGACTGTATTCCGGAAAAAAATCTTACGTGACCATCACGTATTAGACAATTTCGTTAAGAGAAATTCGTCCAATTAAATTTAACAAAAATTAAATTGGGAAGGTATTCTGGGAATAAGCATCTGTAACGTGACCATCGCTTGTAAGGAAAAATTCGCACCGATTAAATAAAATTAATAAGTGGGGAGGTATTCTGGGATAAAAATCTATAAAATGACCGTATACGTGTCAAACAAATTCGCCCAGATTAAATTTCAAAAATTTAACTGGCGAGGTATTGTGGATTAAAAACCGTTAACTTACAGCTTCCTAGTGTCAAATTTGTCCCCAATTACATTAACAGAAAATTAATAGGGTAGTGTCGCTAATCAATTAACATTTAATTGTGGAGGTATGTGATAAAAAACCTGTAAGGCCACATTTAAAATCAAAATAAATTTGTTAAATTTGTAATAAAAGTTTCTTCCCACCTTACCTCTTATTTTCTTGGCAGAACCATGTGTTTTTGGTATGATATGAAGTCGTCAGTAAAACGGTGGGAAAATTCTGCAATATAAAAAAAAACAATATAATCAATAGACCTTTTATAATAAAAACAAGTTCTCAATGCCGCTCATGAGTAGGCTACTTTTTTTTTAACAAATCCCACTTTGGTTTTTATTCCGCATAGGAACAGGCTCCTCCTCCCTTTCTGTATTTCTTTCGGTTCCCAGTCCGGGTCTACCTTCCGGAATGACGAACCAAACCGAGAAAACTGTTTTAAGCTATTTCAAGATCCATGGAAGCCTTGCTATGTCCAGAATTAGGTAGCTCTCTGCAATTTCCGGGGATAAGAGTCGTCGCGCTTCGAAAAAATTGGGTTAGGAGTAGCATTTTCATCGAGGTACGACTAGTCTTAGAATGTAGCATTAAGGCTGGTAGAAAGGGAGGAGGGATCCGACGAGACTAAAAACCATTTAACTTAAATCTGAACATCGTGATGAACTCTTAAATTTTAGGGTAGTTTCATGTAGAGGAGTCGCCACCCAAAAGATTTTATCCTGGTCCTTAACACCCTACCTATTTCAGAAGCCGGGCTAATCCCCATTCCTCCCCCCGCAAAATAGTGGGCAACCAGAAACATGTACTTTACCAAAATGGGCAAGAACGTAAACCAAGAGTAAACATCTAAATTAGGGTCACCACGCCAAATCCCTTCATTTTTGTACTAACCGATGCTGCTCTTCATCCCAACACCATTTCGCATCATACCCCCCGGGGAGGGGGGGGGGGGAAGAGTGTCAAGTTCTAAAAAAAAAGACGTAAAATGCTAGTTACAGACCTGATATAAAGCAGATGTGAGGGATGCAGGATACCCGGAACACCCGATTTGGACTGCACTAAAAGTATGCGAAATTTTTCTTTTCTTCCGAATTAATGTTCCATGTTGATAACTCACTCGCGTTGCCCAACCTATATCCTAACCTAACCAATTAGCTGCCCCAGTATGAAATGCCAAATCCCAACCTCACCGCCTAACCTAACTGACAATAACACGAAACTGACAAAACAAAGAAATTTCCGCAAATTTTTGCTGTGGTGCAAATCGGGTTTTCCGGCTACCCTGCTTCCCGAATCAAAGACCTCGTAATATGGCTGCCTCGCAGCAGCCTAGGCGTGTTATGAATACCATTTTGTCTTTTGAATAATTTTTTGTGAAGTTTATACACGTTACCCCCCCCCCCCTGGTTTTGTAATGCGAAATGTTAGGATGAAGAGTAGCGTCGGTTAGTACAAAAATGAAGTGGTTTGGCGTGGTGCCCCTAATTACCAAACCAAGCTCCTAACGCTAGTTTAAAACGCCTCGTTTAACAAATACACCGTCTGCCGAGTATTTCTTACGGAAGATAATCTTGCTTAAAAATGTGCATCTCTTTCACACACCCGAAACGTGCACGTGAATTTTGCAGTGCAACAAGAAAATTGCAATAAAATCTAGTAAATTGCAAGTAAAAAAAAAACAATTCTTTAAAAACGTTATTTAAAGCTTTTTGGAATGAAGCATAAAGCGCGCCCCTCTTGAGCACCCTTCTGTGGCCTCAACTGCCACATTATCATTGGGCGGCGAGCTAGGGTATGTCGGGAATGCACACCTAATCAAACTAAAAACACGGTCGCTGCTCCCGCACAAAAAAAAAAAGAGCACAAAACCTTTACAATTAAAGAAAAAAACCATTAATAGGGTACAGTAAGTCTGAAAATTGCCACTAATATTTGACTATGCGAAGTCATTGTTTTTAGCATAATTTGGCAATATTTCCGTAGCAGCAATGACTGTTAAAAGAGTCAAATTCTACAATTTTTCTTTTTACAAAATAATCTAAAACGATATTCCGGTAGATGGGCTTCGATGCAGAACATCTGGACTGCGATCTGAAATAAGAAAAACAATCCGAAATAAAAAATAAATTGAGTATTCGTAATCTTAAGCATATTTAGGGAGGGATTGATTAGCGGTTAAAGAGTAGGCCTAAGAAATCACCCGTAGTTCTTTTGTTGTTAGCTAGATTATCAAGCATCACTTATACCTAAACTCACCGCAACGTACATTTTAGCCAAATAACTATTAACGTGCTATTAAATCGTTAATTTTAAGCAAAGTGAAACACAAACTTGGTCATGCATAAACGATAGAAAAACCATACTCCCGTGAAGTGAAGTTCAGCGCAGATAAAACCATAATAAAACAGACCGAACGGCTTCGCGAGCATCTCGCCTGACCGATGACGTGTTACATTACTACAGCAATTAACGCACACCCGTACTTCATGCACAGTTTGTTTCGACAACAATAGCACGCGGGAACGCTAAGAAAAACTGAAAATTACTAGGCATCGCCATCTCTTGACAGAATTCCGAAGTCCTCTATCAAGTTTAAAAATTCGCCGCTTGCCGCCTACAGAGTGAGCCACTTGCTAAACATCCCACCTCGCCTCGTGGTACGCGCCGAGGGATTCGACAAAGACAAAAAAAAGTTTACGAGATTTGTAAATCTGTAAATCTTCCAACGGATTTACGAAGATTTACGGATTTGGTGGGATTTAAAGATTTCCACAGATTTGAATGATTTACACAAGATTTAGATGATTTGCACAAGCTTTACAGATTGACAAGATTTAAAATAACGATTTACGCCAGATTTACGTGATTTACAAGATTTGTACAAGATTTAGAAGATTTACCCAAGATTTACAGATTTACAAGATTTCAATGATTTACACCATACTTACGTGATTTACAAGATTTATACTAGATTTACAAGATATGTAATAGATTTAAAAGATTTTGAATGAGTTACACAAGATTTAGATGATTTGCACAAGCTTTACAGATTGACAATTAGATGTAAATGATTTACGCCAGATTTACGTGATTTACAAGATTTAAACTAGATTTACAAGATTTAACTAGATTTACAAGATTTGTACTAGATTTACAAGATTTGTACAAGATT
Organism: Lithobius niger; assembly: GCA_023313725.1. Taxonomy (NCBI): domain Eukaryota; kingdom Metazoa; phylum Arthropoda; class Chilopoda; order Lithobiomorpha; family Lithobiidae; genus Lithobius; species Lithobius niger. The sequence goes on from JAHWFP010088991.1 coordinate 91,009, forward strand.
TGGAAGATTTAAATGATTTACACCATACTTACGTGATTTACAAGATTTATACTAGATTTACAAGATATGTAATAGACTTACAAGATTTGAATGATTTACACAAGATTTAGATGATTTACCCATGATTTACAGATTTACAAGATTTGTACAAGATTTGCAACGGATTTATAAATCTAAATCTTCGGTGCACGCCGATCGAGATCTTTGGGTACACGCCGATTCCAATTCAGACTGTCAGCTTCGAGCGATGCATAGAAATTTTACATTATTAGAAAACAAAAACGAACTCGTTTTTGATGTTTAGGGTTAGGTATACCTGATCCGAAGTCAAAACACCAAAGGATAACAATAAACAAAGCAGTGTTGCTTTATTGTTTAATTCAAGTTTCCCAGAAGGATTACGGGTCGCGGCCCCAATAAAAAACAATTCAATTCACAGAAGGACAAGGACGAGAGATAGAGAGAGAGTGAAACTTTATCCTGGGCCCTGGCCAAAGCCACACGCCCACTTTAAATAATTAATGATACATAACCTAGTACAACAACGTCTACAGTACTTCCCGTACCCGAATAACGATTCCGAATCCATATTACAACACTCCGCAACTCATACAATATACACTGTAGCAAGACTCTCACATACTGTGTTTATACTCCGCTCCACTGTGTACATGACACTATACATCTGAAGTACGTGGGGCTATACATAAATCTTGGCCGCAACAGATCTCAATCTGCCGACTGTAAAATTGTCAGCAGATATAGCAAGCAACGCAGTGACGTAACGTACAGGTAGGCTAGGTAAGCATTGCTTACGGGCCCCTGCAACTCGGGGGCCCGCCAGGCATCGAAATGTGGAAATGGACAACATCACTGAGATTTTTGCATTGAGAAAAGCATGCCGAAGGTTTCGCCTGAAGAGCCTCGCGAAGTGAACTAACTACGGTATGTAAATTTGATATTCAAAGTGCAATATGTTATCAGCACGTCCAAGATCCATTTAACAAGTGTAATAATGCTACTAAGTAAAGCTTAAAATAATTTGACAGTTAAGAAGTAGGCTAAAACACGCCACACAAACATATTTTTTTAATATGTAATTAGGCTCTACTTGTTTGCATTCGAAGTAATTGTTTTGGGCTGAAAAGTTGTTGGTTGTTCGGGTAACGTAAAACATAACAATGTACAGTATGTGTATCATTTGGACTAAGACAGTCGAAAAGGTCTAAGAATGGGGAGGGGAGGCGGACAATAAATGGGGGCGGGCCCGACCATAAACTTTGCCTATGGACCCAGAGACACTTTGTTAACGCCACTGAAGCAACGAAGAAAGAGAGGGATCCCATGCCAACCACGGGCGAAGAACACTGCTGAGCGAGAAAATCAGAGCACGGCAACAGCAAATGAACGGTGTCTTTTGTAGCTCCGCACACACTACGCAGGTTGGTGTGACTCCAGCCAAGCCGAACCCTGTGGTGTGGCAGCAAAGAGTGTCCCGTGCGCAGGCGCTAATTGGCACAGCGGAAGACTGTCAAGCGCCGATACTTAACTACACTGCGGATGGAGACTAAATAACACCCTGCCATGGGCTGCTTCGGTCCACTCGCTATTCCATTCGAAGACGCTGACATTTTTTTTTAAAACTTCTCACACACTGTGTTAGAAAGACTGAACAATTACTGCTAAGAACTGCATGCTCGGCAACACCGTCTCCACTCTCGTTTCCTAAAACCAAAAGTGAACAGTTTATTTCGCTTTTGCTATGACCGACTGTATGGACGGAGTCGATACCTGAAAAGGGCACCACAACTTCCAACAGACTCTATCCACGACTGGATCCGTCACAGCATAACTACTTACAGCAGCTTGCAGCGAACAGATACAAGACCTGGAGTCTGTGTAGAGCACAAAATCCGGCAGATCCGCCGCTATGTCCAAGGATACGGAAATGGCAACCATTTCACAAGCAAGGTTACTCCAGTAAGCGCCCGCCATACCTCCACTTTTATTGACGGGATGCACACACCAATTCCACCAACTGCTGGCGAAAACCGGCGAGCGTGTTAATTCTTTTGCTCAGCGAAGAGTTGGAAATGGCACATTTTTGCCAACTGCTAATAGAGGGGCATCCAAGGTTGTTAGTAGCCTACTCAATTAAAAGTTACCTGAACCTGAGAGGGATAGCTTCCTCCCTTTACCGCACGTATACGTTCGATCGTGTGTTGTTCTTCTTCCTTTCTTGTTGATTTCCAAATCAGCAATGGATAGTGTGCAAGTGGATCAGTGAGTCAGTGCTTGCATGTTATTACACGCTGCTTTCCGTCGACTCCCATTCAGGCCTCGAAGGCCCGTACACACCACAACGTCACCATCTTCGTTGTCTGTCTCTGGCAAAGCAACGCTGAAAAAAGGAGAGTACTGCCACACCTGTCCGCCAAGAACGCTTGCTGACCTCTTTATTCCCACCTCTCCCAAGTAAAAGGAATGTAATCGTCCGAATGCTACACTATAGGCGCATTGAATTGGGGTCATTCAGTACCTTCCTTAACCACCGAACAGGTCGAACAGAACGCATCACTGTTACAGACTGTTTGGATCCAAACTTGACATCATGCGTGCGCAGTAACATTGTGTCAGTCGTTTAGTACCTTCCGAAACTGCAATCACAGCACAGCAAAATCAACAAGCCCAACAGAGCACTCGTTACGTCATACCTTTAATGTGACCAGACGTGGATAATTGATTGGACCAGGCTAGGCTAATGGATGTACCCAGGCGCGAGCAATGCCAAATTGCAAAACATCTCGGGGAGGTGGTTGTGGGTGATTGCCAGTGATGGAGCTTTTGAGCATGCGTGAGATACCGGAAACAGATTCATTGCTGACGATGGTTGACGTAAGCAAGCCACATTAACACGGCTATAGTAGGGAATGAGCTGAACTGTCACCAACAGTGTTGTGTTTGGTTCGTTCTGTTCGGTGCTTTAGGAAGGTACTGAGTCTTGCGACTGAACCAATTTGTGCGAGTGCTTGTATTGTTACTAGTTATGTACACTTATTTTTAAAATTATTCTTTTCAATTTTTGATAGTTTTTGATGGTAGGGTGTCCAGGCACCATCTTTACCTCAAGCACCAAGAGAAAGACACGTGTGGCACTCAGCGTTTTAATTGGCTGACAGACAACTCTAACCTTCCGTCAACCGAAGGAATATGATATTTTTCGAAACGAGTCAGACACGCAACGGTGGCTCTGTGTTGTGCCCTCAGGCTGAATTTGAGGCATCGGACGACGGGCACGATGGACAAATCGGTGCGGTGTGGCGTGGCCTTTACATGCTGAAGCGGGTGAGCTACCGGTGAGTTTTCGTGCTGTGGAACTTCTTGTGTCTATCTTTCTCCGCAATTTAGGCTGCGGGGTTAATGACCCATTGCAAAAGAACTGATAGACTATCGTACTGTTGGCTCGTTAGCGCGTGCCAGTCTTGACACTGTAGGTCTTAGTTGGTACTGTTGTTCTTGGCACTTCTTATCTTCTGGACCCTTTACTAACTAGGTTTCCAGATCCCTTCTAGGTGCCCACTCCGAGTCCTTGAGTGTGGTGCCCACAGGTTGACTGTTTTTAGTGCTGTGCGCCATCCATGTGGAGCAGATATCTTCTGCTGTGATGCTTCTTTCTTTAGTGGCCCCTGGGAAGGAGGAATTGGTGTTGCTTTTCCTAGTGTAAGGTATAGCGTGCATCGCTTCCTGAGTACAGTACCATCGGTCTTTGTTGGGGAATTAGTGGCTATTTCTGTTGCACTTGGTGTTTGGACTGTCACTGAGTCACTTCACCATTTGGACTGACTCAGGATAGGATATTGGTTTTCTGTGTCGGTCATTTAAGTCCCTCGCTGTCCGTAATCCACATTACGATGGATATAGCCTGAAAGCTTTTCCAAGTGCTACAATGGGGGCACGTCACCCTTGCCTGGACAACAGGGCACGTGAAGTGTTTGGGGAAGGATGCGGCTGATGCACTAGCTAGGCTATAGCACATGAAGAGCAGCTGCATCCCGTTGTTGTGCTCGTCCTCCTTTCCATGACCTGTGCCCTGTGCTGACAGCCCTGGTCTTACTCTAGTTGGGAACGTGCATGGAATGTTGGTGTGAGTGGACGTTTTCTCTACCTCCTGTACTCAATTACACTGTGCCTTAAAGTTCTTGGACGACTTCCTTACCATGAGGTAGGGATTGTGCCCCGTCTTAGGACAGGTCACTCCTGCCTGAGTGCGCATGCACATAGACTTGACTAGGTAGCATCGCCAGTGTGATGCTGATAACACTATATCACATTTCTTGTTTGACTGTCCGCGACTGTCTGCGTTGTGGTGTAGTTTTTTGCTAAGCTCGACTTTCGGGATGACTAACTCGAAGCTCTTGGTGCTCAACCTGACTCTTCCTTAACTCTCCAACGTCTGAGGGCAATTGTGAATTTCTGCAAGGTGCCGGATATATATTCGTCCGACTGTCAGCGTTTGTCATGTTTTGCGTAACTCGCAATGGTGATGCAGTTTGTCTGTGCATATTTGTCTGTTTGCCAGTTTTCTGTTTGCAAACTTTATTTTATTGTTAGTTGGTCTGCCCGTCTGTGTTAAGTAGAACTCGGCAGTGGCATGACTTTCAGCTAGCTTTCCTGTCAAGACGCACTGGATATTGACGTGTGACCTTTTGTAAGTTTATTTGATCAGGTGGTTTGTACGACTTGGGTGTACATGTAGTGTGCTCATTGAATTTATTGTATTGTCACACCCAAAAACACAAACGCTTGTACAATAAATAAAAATTGGGACATACCAATCTCCAGGCAGATGCTTACATGCACATCAGTAATCAAACAAATGAGACGATGGACTATTGCGTAAATTAAAACACACAGTGCAAACAAGCACACTCACCCATTGCGTTCACTTTCTGGCAAAACCAGTTAGCAAAAACAATCTTTGTTCCCTGGAATTGGAGTCCAAATTATAGCTCGTGTCGTTCAGTGAACTCTAATACTTTTTTTGTGTGTGTACTGTCAAAGCTGTGAGTTTCTTGGGGATACGAGCTCTAATGCTTTTTTTCCTGAACGATAAAGCCGTTAAAGAGTTTGAAAATAGGTAAAATGGACTAATAAACTAAATTTGGTTAATCTTAGATACTGGCTATAAAGGCAAGCCTCCCATGTAATTTCCATGGCGTATAATGAGACCTGTACAGCTCACTACGAAAAGTTAGCAAATCTACGTTTTGGCACAAAGGTAAAGATCGTTTTGTGAAAGTGTGTTTTTCCAAAGTGGGGGGTGGGGGGCTGCAACTGGAAAAATAACGGTCAATGGGGGCTGGTAACAGTTGTCTAGTGAAAGTAGAAAGAGTGTTAACGCCAAGTTAGAACCTTTAAGATTTAACCTTAAGGTTAAAGGCCTTTACTAATACCAGTTTTAGTTTTGGGTGGCTAAGAATAAACGGGTCTATTCATATTGGAAGGGAGACTATCATTTCACAGACA
>JAHWFP010088991.1:96544-121607 GCA_023313725.1 Lithobius niger
TTTTACAAGCTTTACTTCCCCTCATTAACCAAAATGGGAGCAGGAGCAGATCCAACGGCTCAACTCTTCAAGAAGGTGATGAAGACAGTGCGGCAGGTTAATAACTGCAATCAGGCTAGTCCCGAAGACGTATTCAAGTACATGAGAAAACACTTCCGCGTCAAAATGGATGATGTTTGTTTGCACAGTTTCATTGCATCTGCCCTCGTGAAGGCCACTTGTCTCAGATATTTGTCTGAAGAAAACGGCAAATTCTATGTTTCTATAATCTGGCCAAAGCCCCCTGCTGTTTGTCCTTACACGTCCGTTGTCAGTGGGGTAAGCAAAAAATCTCGCAAACCCAGGTGTCCACCGCCGCCCCCGAAGTGCCCCAAGCCACCTACGTGTCCGCCGCTGTCTCGTTGCCCACATTCCAGCCCACCTCCCTGTCCACCCCAGTGTCCACCGCCGTGTCCTCCTCCCCGATGTTCGGGCATTCCAACTGTGTCAAACCATGGTACGGTTTTGTACGACTGACTGTTTGGTCGTTGTGTATTATTCGTGATGTCCCATTGGCACTTGTGACAGATTGTGAAAGACTAATTCTTGGACAAACTTGAGAAAACCGTTAAAAAAAAAATCTCGATAAAATCGTGGTGTGCTTAAAAAATCATAAGAAGTTTGGAGCTTAAAATGCTACAGAAGTTTGTGGGGGAAAAGTGACTATCGGGAAATCGAAACTGTTTAATTTAACAAAAATACGTTTCTGAAAAAATTTCGTGTTAAACTGTTCAATATTTTGTTCATACTGCGAATGGGTGAAGTGAGTGACACTGAAGCTTTGGACTCTCAATCTGAACTCGGTGATGGTTTAATTTTTGTCAGTTAAAAAATTTTTTTTTTTAATTGCTAGTCTGAACGCTTTTTAAAAGCTAAATGAGAAAATATTATTTTCGTCTACTATGATCATGTCTACCTGATTGATGGACTTAAGAAAAAAAATATATTTTCTGTTATTTTAAAGTTTGGTCCCATAATGTAAAACATAGTTTTTATAGTATAAATGTTTCGGAATTTGGTTTTGAAAAGACCTATGACGGATGATGTTATTACGGACAAAAGATAAGTGAATAAACAGAATATCTTAATTTGGTGTGTTTGAATTAAGTAAGAGATATCCGTGAGGTGTAGCCGATTTACCGGGGATATTCGCTCGTCTTCGAGAAACGGCTAGTCCAATCGAGGGCGTGGAGGGAAATCGCACGAGCGCTCCAAGAGAGTGCTGATTTCCCTCCACGCCCGAGATTAGACTAGCCGTTTCTCGCAGACGAGCGAATATCGCCGGTAAATCGGCTACACCTCACGGATATGTGTTTTAATGCTAAGATGTGACGTCGAGCTAATTTATCGTGTTATTAGAGATTTTTAAAGACTTGTTTCAAGGATTTAAGATTTTTTGCATGCGACTTATGTAAATTTCTGAACGGAAGTTCCGGTTTAGAAACTTGGTTGGAAGCTTCCTGTGTATGATGGCCGACCGAAGGGGGATAGACGCTGCGTAATACCGATGTTTGTGTTTTTTTTCTACTTTAATAGTTTAAATGAGTATATAAAATGTGCTCTTCCCTCGAGTCTCGTAGGTTTTTAGGTGTGTTTACGAAGTGTCGGTAGCCTAGTTTTCGTACCGCCGGAACGAAAGATTGCCGGGTTAGGCCATTCCTCCGTGGGTGGGGGTCTAGCACAGTACACGAGTTTTTTTTTTCGTGTTAGGCTAGAAAGAAAAAAATGTCGCAGGTTGTAAATGTCCCTGTTTATGCTGGTTTCATTTGTGTTGTGTACGGTGATTTTACAAAGTCGGGTCAGATGTCACTTGGTGGAGCAGGTGTTGTGTAGACCCACGTAAAAAGTGTTAGATTATCAAAAAAGTGTGGGTTATCAAAATTAACCCACTGTGAGGTGTGTGGGTTTTCACATTAACCGTGTATAACGACTACACTTTAAGCATGTGGATATATTTGCGTGACGTCACCACCGTGTATTAAATACATTTTAAAAGCACTTTTGTAAAAAAAAAATGTGAAATTTACCATCATTTGTATTGTTCGGGGCGGGTTTCTGACCATCACTTTGGTTCTTATCAAAAAATCAAGGAGACACGAAGCCTGATTTACAGAGTTTGGCCAACCAGCCACATCGGCCAATCAGGTGGAAGGTGGGGCGGGGCATAATAGACCTATGTAGGGTTTAATCATTTAAATACCCTCCACCGCCTCGGTTATACTAGGAGGTCGCAACTGTACTAGTAGCACTGCATTCCAAACCTTCGCAATCTGCACGCCTTTCGGTGCTTGGCCGACGGCAGTAACGCCAACATGCCGCCTGCTAACTCCCTGTTCTCGTCTGAATGAGATTCGCGAGAGGCCGATCTATCTATTTTATTTGCCAAAATTATTGTGACGCCCTGTAAAGAGCATATAACAGCAATCAGAGACAACAATTTTTTTTAATTGAAAGAACCATGGTGGCGCTTATGGTACCCACCGTTCTCGCCTCTGCTCTCGCGTGAATGAGATTCGTCAGGTAAACATCCTATAATTCGTCATAGACAACACATGTTACAGGCAGGTTGCCACAAATGTGAAAACACTGTATATCTACGCAAACATCAATTTATAAAATCGAACAGCTATTGGAAACTTAATTCAAACTTTTGCCTGTGCTACGATAAATTTTGCAAAGAGTATCGCACTTTAATTGTAGCTGTGTGTGTTTTACCCTACTCGTCGGGCTCCAACATTTTTGAGTTACTGCGACTGAATTTGCACACCATGTTCAATCTTTATGATGGCTGCCATCCCATAATCTCAAAACGGACGTATCAGAGATGGCGTTGCTTAAATCGTGAATCTTCTTCTTTGATAGAAGACACAACGTTGTCTTATTGTATATAACTCTATGGTGGAGTCGGTAACAGGGATAGCTGCAAGGGTCACTGGAGGGGAAAAAGAAGAGCATCTTACTGAAGACAATGCTGTTAAGAGTGGATTTCTTAGGCCTATAACGCGCGATTTTTGTCGATTTGTTGGCAGTTACTGACATTATTAAGCAAGTGGAATCTTTATTTTCCAATTACAACCTAGTAGTATAAGGGATTGGAGAAGAAAACGTTTTTTTAAGCCTATGAAATCTGCTCGCAAAGCACTGCCTTGACTATAGTTTGTTCCACATTTTGTTTTCAGAAACCTGACTGGATGACGACTCGTTTCCTTGCACTAAGAGTGCAAAAACATGTGGATATCACACGTGTAGACTCAAACAAAGTTACTGTTAGAGTTTACAAATGGGATGTTTATGAATTTTTTTGCACTCTTAGTGTAAGGAAACGCGTCGTCATCCAGTCAGTTTTCTGAAAACATAATGTGGAACAAAGTATATTAGTGCCGTTGTTTAACCCTCTATTTTAATCTAGTGCCCCTTGCAGTTATCTCTCTTGTAGCCAATATGACGTCACATGACGCTGCTCTATACCCCGGCAGCACGATTAAATCCCAGAACGTTTTCGTTGTACACATGCGCAACTTAATGACCTAAGCTTAAAGCGGATGGCGACTAATATAGTTAACAGCCCCGGCTGTTCACTCGCATATTTTCAGCCATTTCTCATGAATATCCAGTTGGTTTTCTTGTGGTTAACACCTCACTTAATAATATTTCGGCAAGTATTTTATAATTTTTCTTTGTCAATGTATTAGCATTGCTCATTTAAATTTGTACTACATTAGTATTTTAGAATTTGATCTCATGGTCATTATTAGCAAACGATTGAAATTTAGTGCGTGCAGATATACACAGCCTGGCAAATTTTAGTAATGCGTGGTTGGAGCACTGCTAAATTTTTCCAGCATGCTTCATATGCATCTTCCAGTGACATTTGTCGCCATATTGGCACCAGTATGGGTTTTGGAGGTCATAAGTACAAGGTGCACTACATAAAAATGGAGGAGAAAACAACGGAAGAGCGGATTTCTTAGGCTTAAAATAACGTTGTTTTCTCCAACAACAAAAATCGCGCGTTTTAGGTCTAAGAAATCACTCTCCACAGCATCGGCTTCAGTATGACGCCCTTCTGTTTCTCTCTGCAGTGCCCCTTGCAGCTAACCCATTAAGGCTCCAGCATAGAGTTATATACAATAATACTACGTCGTGTCACTGCTCTATATCCAATGCCTTGTATCTCGTGCTGCTTCCAGTTGCCTTATGACTAAACTGGAAGAAGTTACCGACGCGTAGGGAAGACAATTTTCCGAACTGATAGAGCAAGTTAATAAAACGTAGCATTCCGTTATAAATATTAATAAACACAAAGAATGTTTAGTGCTTTTGTTATACAGTACGTCCCAGAAGTCCCGTCCAGGTGAAATAAGGCGTTAAGACTTGGATATAGATTGTTCATAATAACACGTTCGTATATAGGAAGTCACCTACGGCGAATCCGATGATCATATCCAAAACGATCTTGGAGGTCGTCTTCAAGGTCATCCAATGTGCAACTCCTAAACTACGGTGTGGTATGGGCAAAAAGTAAATTAGAAAGTTTTGGGGGATCGTGGGACCAGTACAACACGGAAAGCAAAACACAAATCGCATGCAAAACAAGGAAGATATTGACAAATGAAGGTGTGGTGGTGCAGAGAAGCCATCCTTGGGGGTAGCAGGAATTACAGAAATAGGCCTAGTTGAACTACCAAAGGAAACAGCAACAAGGAAAGTAAAGATTCTTGTCTTAGAGGGCGCGTTTACGCAAAAAAGCCTTCTCGCTCGCCGAAAGCTATTTGCTAGTCAACCGTTATTTATTTATGATTAGTTTCCCGTTGCTACTAAATGTATGCGGTAATAGATATCAAATTGTATGTATTATAAATAACAACACGGATAAAGAACGAATTGCTACAGTAATTTTAAACATTGCTACAAGATTGTTGTAATTTCATGCTATTTCCAAAATTTGCTATTCTCCCTCAAAGTACAGCTTCTAGCAATGATCAAACGTCGGTAGAATAAACAGCTTTTAAATAGACATAAATCGCTGGAAATAATACTAAGGAAAATTGGAAACAAAGCCAACAGCTAAAAACATACACTAGAAATAACGTAGTTCAGTAAGCCACCTTTATGCACTTACGTTTCTCACAGCTTTTCGCAGCGAGAATTCAAAATCCAACATGGCGTCCATTTCGTGGCTATCGCATCGAAGACAAACCATCGAATGCCGGAACAGTTCGCCGTCTTGTACTGCAGTACAAATTGTTTGCCGTGTTGTCATAAAATCGACGCTCAAAATGTTGCAAGCATCGTACGCCGTGTCACGAGGCACGAGGAGAAGATTTGCGTCTGCGTCGTTACCATGGTTACCAATACGCATAGACAACTCGAAAGCCGCATACTCCGGTAAAGTCGAGAAGCAGCCATCAGATTTAGTATTGAGCAAGTAAAAGCTAGTGAGCGAGAAAACTGTCGTTGCATAAACGAGCCCTTATTCCGGTAATACTGTAAAATAAACCTCGGTGGCAGATTTACACCAAAAGGCCCGGGTGGGCAAGCCCTGAAATGGCCTATTTTGTCCCCGAAAAACTAAATCCATCCTACCTTAACCCCCTCACGTAACTCAACACCTTGACTACAAAATTACATTTCTCAAATGCGACTAAATGGAAAATGTAAATTGCAGTAGTCAGGATCAAGGGGACAAGGTGGCCTGATGGTTATCATGACCGTCTCCAGTGCCAGAGGTCCCGGGTTCGAATCCGGCCTCAGCCACCCCTGGCACATTCGGGCAGAGAAGGGCCCTGTGATGTCTCGTGCTCATGTCGATTGTGGCATGTAAAAGAACCTAGGATTTCCGATAGGATTTACCTACCAAATTGACCCTCTCTCCTTATGGCGCCATGGCTAACGCTGGGTGCGCGTCAAAAAGCTACAGTAGTCAGGATCGTACCGTACGGGGGAAGGGTAACTGCAGCGCCTACAATTATCTTTTTAAGAGGCACTTTATTAAAATATTTTACTTATAAGCACCCGTTATTGACACATTTTTTTAACTTATAAGCATCTTTTATTGATATTTTGTTTACTTATAAGAGCTAATCAGTGAAAGGGAATATAAAAAATTGGTTCCTCAGTTAGTCATTTTTTTCGGGGGGTGGGGGCAGCAAATATGCGCCTCCTCCACCAACATAACGCGGCCCTGACTACTAAGGTTGCCATTTTCCATTTAGTCGAATTTGGGAAATGTAATTGTGAAGTCAGGGTTTTGAGTTAACGTAAGGGGGTTTGTGAGGGCAGATTAGATTTCGGGGACAATAAGGGCCCTTTCAGGGCTTGCCCACCCGGTACTTTTGCCTTAAATCTGCCATTGAAGTTTATTTTACAGTATTACTGGATCAAGGCTAGAATGTATACTTTCCTTGTTGCTGTTTGGTTTTATGTTTCAACTATAGGCCTATTTCTGCAATTCCTGCTGCCCCAATGAAGGTTTTTCTGCATCACCCACCTTCTTTTGCCAATATCTTCCTTGTTCTGTATGGATTTCTGTTCTGCTTTCTGTGTTGTACTAGTTCCACAATTCCCTACAACTTTCTAATTTACTTTATGTCCATAACCACGCGTAGTTTAGGAGTTACACATTGGATGACCTTGAAGACGACCTCCAAGGTCATTCTGGATATCATCAGCGGATTCGCCATATAGGTGACTTCGTATACGAGTATGCTATTATCAGCAACCTGTATCGAAATCTTAACGCCTTATTTCACCTTGGCGGGACTTCTGGGACATACTGCATACGTTGAATTGGAATCATGCTAACAAAACGGATTTTTAGCTTGTGTAAACAGTACGGCTAAAATGGTTTCACACACTGCCTGTATCCCGACTAAAACTAACTCGTGCTAATTAATTTGAAGCTACTACTAGCGCTACAATTATAAAATAATTAGCATTCGTTAGTTTTAATGTCAGCAAAAGTTAATAAAACCAGGTTTTATTAACTTTTGATGTCAGGTTGCAGGCTTTATGCGAAAACAATAGCTGTACTATCGGTGAGCCATTATCACTCAAGTTTATCAGTCTTATTCATCCAACATTCCTCTTTTCCATTGGAAAGAACTGTTTGCGAACGCCTGTCTCGTCCATTAAAACACTACTCCTATTACCGGACAGCGTAATGCAGTTTTCACTTAAGATTTGCAATGCTTGATCCAGTGACAAAATTATGAGAGGCTAAGAGTTTGCACAAAATATCTAGCTTAGATGACGAAATAGAATAAGAAACTCCATTGCTACCCGAATCCAAAACTTAATTACCTGAACAAAAATCGGCTTTGCCGTTTAGAAAAAAGCATTAGCACTCGTATCCCCATACTCAGTCTCGGACTGGCCATAGTGCCATTGTGCCAATGGCACAGGCGCCCTTTGACTTCAATACTTTCGGCACCCCTTTGGTCCAGTCTATTTTTCCCCTCCTCCCCGCGAAGAAAAATGAATGGTTTTTAATTCCCTGTCCGCTAATTACCCTTTTCTTTTGTTACGAGAGGCCTAACAGGGCCAGCAGCGCCAGCTATCGTTAGGCTACCCAGAGTCCTTTGATAACAACATTGGTTTGTTTTTAATCCCAACCCTCTAACTTATACTGGCAATGGCCGGTTCTACCCTAAGTAATGTACTCCCCTTTAATGGGACTCCTCAGCCACGTAGTTCTGATTCAAAGATTACTCAAGTAAAACCAAGATAACAACAGATACAAAAAAATAATTATTTATGACATTTTAATCCATACACTTTTGTTGTACATTTAGCTTTGTTAGCAGTTCATGGTCATGTAACAACTCTTAAGCTATTTAAGTAACACAAGGTTTCTGTAGCTTAAGGCTCTTCTAAACTCAGTTACCAATTATTCAAATTAACAGCTCAATTGAACCGATCAAGTTAAATTAACAGTTCCTTTAATTATCCATGTTTTAATTCTTCAAATATCAAGATCAAGGCTCGTAAGTTTTAGTGGCAAGAAGTAGATTAAGACTTTAAACCATTAAGCAGCAAGATTTTTCAAACTTACAGGTAACAAGACTTTAATCAGACACAATTAATATGTGCCCAATTAATGAATTTCCAATCCAGTTAATACTCGGTACCAATGACTTTCCAATTAAACCAAAATCAGTGAACTCAACCAGGTAAATTATTTTCAACCATTTTCAAAATGTAGGTGGCTTACACTTTATTGTGCACTATGGGAGTACTCAATAAAGCATGCCTACCTTGGATACTCTTGTGATGTTGGCACAGTACGGCGTGGCACGGCACACAACAGCACACTCCAAATTGCAGTTGTCCAAACTAAGGTTACTGCGAAACGCATGGACCAAAACCAGTAACCAACTTTAACTGCTAGGCCAGCAGACCAAAATACAGCTTAGTAGGCATTCTCAGGCTTGGAAGCCTGAGACCCACTGGGCTTCAGTGGCGAGTCTGCTCTGATGTCTGACTCTCAAGTCTGATTCCTGAAGTCTGATTGATTTTTCAGTGTGCCAAACCACCTTCTTTATATAGTGAAAGGACCCCTTAAGTTCCAAAATAGCCTCAAGGTAAGAGATTTACTTATTTCAATACATTTTTGCAAGTTCACTCTAGTTCATTTCCTGGTGGGTACATGTAAACAGGAAAAAAGGTAAGAGAGGGCATTTAATAGGCTGGTGACCCAACCAGTTAGTATGCACTTCCCAAAGTAAAAGGTGCCACAAGGAATTGTAATTCTGTGGGTGGTTTTAGCACTAGTTTCCCTAGAACAAACAGGTTAATGAAAAATTGATGAGGTAAACAGGAAACCATGCTGTGTCTTCTCCCTTTATATGGGACTTCGTATTGTCCAAGGATATTGCGTAAAAAGCAAGAAATGGGAATATGGGAGTAATTATGAAGTGATTGGAGTCTAGGGAGGTCCAATGCGAAAATTAGGTTTGTGAACTAGGAAATGGGAAGAGAAAGTTGTTGAAGGGAAAATGAGTTACATTAAAATTGGACACTTGCCCTCTTAACTGAAGTGGTGAGGGTGACTTTCCCCTGTTTGCCTGGAGCAGTTTTTTTTGCGTGTCTTCACGTGAGGAAGTGAAAGTAATGTTTTGCTTTCACTCAAGTTTGTGGGTTTCCGGCATCTGAGTTTAGCTATTATTAATCTTAGGAGAGAATGTCCTAAAAAGTATTCTTTCACCCAGGAAGCAAGAACATAATAAACACACTCACAACATAACAGCAAGGAAAACACAAAATTACAAAAGGTGGTCTGTAGAAAAAAATACCAGTAACAAGATATAATATAAAATCACATGGTTTGTAGAAATATTGTGAATTAAAATACAGACAGGTATTGTTTGTGCTTTATGTGGGCAAAATATCTTAACTGGCTTAAATTTTTAATGTCCAGGGTCGTTTGTTTAAACACTGATCAAAGGAGAAGACTTTTTTGTTACTTCTGGTTCACTTGGCAATATTGTTTGACAACAGTTTGAAATAAACAGGTTGGGTGAAAAGCATGCTGTGGTCGTTTTTGCAGTAATGTTTTTCTTGATAACTCTCAGTTTCGTTTTGTTTCCTTTTACAAACCAGCGGACCAGAAATTCACTCGGATGCGTTGTATTGTACCATGATGCACTCGGAATAATGCATGTAGAGTTCTTTATGCATTGTTGTATGTATTCTCATTGTTAGAAAGGACTGTCGTAGGACTAATAGTGAGTACCAGTTGTTTATTGGTGCTGATGCTGCAAACCACTTGTTGAGAGGCGGGGGAAGGCCCTCAGTCACTCTCAACACTTTCAGGCACAAATTCCGTTCTCTTGTCTCCCTCCTTTTATTTAGGTTTTTAACGTTTTAAAAAAAAAAAACTCTCCTATACCCAACACCCCGCTCCAAAATTTCCAAAATCAACATTACTTGAAATATAAAATGTGTGTTGAAGAATGCGCCAGAAATCGCGACAAAATATAAAACTAAGCAAAGCGTCTTGAGCTCGGCCCAGGACTTTGCTTCTGCTTGGGAGCTTAGAGCACTTCCCAAAACCCCTAGACAACTGGAGGCACCATCACTTCACTAAAGTTTCCTGTAAGACGCATGGCGTCCCTCCCCGGTCATTTCGACAAATGGCATAGGCGCCCTTTCCAACCCAGTCCGACTCTGTCCATACTCACAGCTGTAAAGGTACACGAATAAAACGGATTAGAGTTCACTCGAACGCAACGAACTATTATTTGAACTCCAATTCCAGGGAACAAGGACTGTTTTTACTCGGTGGTTATGTCAGAAATTGAACGCAGTTTGTGTTTGAAATGTTTAATGTTTGTGTGCGTGTGTAGGTTTGTGTGCACTTAATCTGCGTGTTATACAGGCTTTTTTAATATTTGTATGTGTTTGTCGTTTTCTATTTTAAGTGTGTTTCCTGTGAGTGTCTATATGTGTATTTTGTGTGCATTTATAATTTGTGAAAGAAGCATACTCGTAATTAGGGCAGTTTTTTTTTATCTATGTTCGTGTATATATTTTTCATCTTTTGTTGGCATTTTGCTGTTTTTGGCGTCTGTTTTGTATGTGTTTGTGCGTGTTTTAGATTTCCGTTCTGTTTCATGAGCATGTGTATGTTGTATTTTGTGTGTATTTTATTGTGTGAAGTATCCAATCATTTTGTTTGTTTGATTAGTGATGCACATGAATGAGTGTGTATGGAGGCTAGCAAGTCTCAATCCTTGTTCCCTGGAATTGGAGTTCAAATTATAGTACGTTGCATTCGAGTGACCTCTAATCCGTTTTATTCGTGTACCTTTACAGCTGTGAGTATGGGGATACGAACTCTGTTTTTTTTTGTCTAAACGGCTTTTGTTCAGGTAATTAAGTTTGGGATTCTGGTGGCAATGGAGCTTCTTGTATTATTTCGCCATTTTTTGCTGTTCACTTTTCACCCCAGCTGATCACAATATTGGCTCCGCTTTGTTTTTTCTTTTAATGATAAATCACGTCACACAGATCCCCCTCACCATCTTTAATCTCACGCTCCGCTCCTGTATGCCAAATGTAATGTTGGTTGCCCTAGTATTTTTAATTATGGATTTTTTAACTGCAATATATTCAATGTATAATAGCTTTGTTATAAATTCTGGTGCTTGCACACGCAAGCCCACATAGGACTTCGTGCCTTGTACTTGTACATGTAATAAAACTTTAATAAATATATTAATTACTAATTTTATCATCGTTGATTAAGAAGCAAGTAAGTTAGCATATGATGCGAACTCCGTAAAGCCCCCCCCCCCCCCCCCGGTATCAATTTCAAGACATACGGGTTTGTTTTGTTTCAACTTACTTCAGAAACAGAATTATCTTAATCTTTTTTTTTTTTATTCTAGATTTAATTTTTAAAATTTTAAACTTTATGTACTATATTTGTTTTGTCGTCGTTATTCTGTATCTACATGTTCTAGGAATAACATAAATTTTTGCTGGCTGGCCGGCACAGTGCATTTATTCGGTATTTTTTGGACAAAACCCGTTAAAATCTGTAACTCAAAAACAATGCTATCAAAGCAAATCCGACTGCCGTTTTGTGATTGCGAGCGCCATCTGATAACTATTTTGGCGTAAGTGAAGTTTTTGACGCGCGTAGAATGAAAAATTCCCAACCTTTACCCAAAGGACGTTGATCGAAAAACTATGGTCGAAGCAACAATGTGTCAATTTCAACTTCTTTTCAAAGCAACAACGTACCAGTTCAACTTAAAACCTTAAGTTTATAATATAAGACGATACTCTGTATTCATGCGGCGTACACGACGACAAGCCTCTGTGCTTTCAGAAGGTAGAAATCTGTCACTTGGAGCGGATGGCCATGTTAACAGGGCTTGTGTCTCTGTCGTATGCAAAATACGCAACATCAGGGAGCTTGGATTATACATAGCTTTGATAGGGTGGCCCCACTCAGTTGAGCACTGTAATACAACAGTAACTATGGCAACAACGCGGACGCAAATTTTGTCCTCGAGCCTCGCGACACGACGTACGATGCTTGCAACATGGCAGCGTCGATTTATGACAAGAAAACAATTTTTACTGCAGTACACGACGACGGACAGATTCCTGAATACCAGCATTCGAAGGTTTGTCTTCGAATCGATAACTCCGAAATGGACGCCATGTTGGATTTTGAATTCTCGCTGCGAGTAGCTATTTATTCTACCGTCGTTTGATCACTGCTAGAAGCTGTTTTTTCAGCGAGAATAGTAAATTTTGGAAATAGCGTGAAATGGCAACAATGTTGTAGCAATGTTTAAAATGACTGCTGCACTTTGTTCTTTGTCCGTGTTGTTATTTATAATGCATTTAATTTGTTGTCTATTACCGCAATCATTTAATAAAAACGGGAATTTAATCGTAAATAAATAACGGTTGACTAGCAAATAGCTTTCGGCGAGCGAGAGTTGCTTAAACGAGCCCTAACAGTAAGTGGGTCCACCCTATCAAAGCTACATGTAATCCAAGCTCCCTGACGCAACACTATAAAGCCCTCTCCAGACAGAAGAAAGTTTCGCACGAAACGAAACAATGCGTAACTGCGCGTCTACAAGGTCAAAATTCGTACATTCCTGTGGCTAGTTTTGCGTTTAAGGACCAATATTGAAGTCTTTTTTACACCATATTGCGTCCCCGTGCAGCCGCGAGCAGCCAGTTTGGTTAGGGCTTTACGCACGCTAGCAACAAAGTAAAGTTTGCTTCTAACAACCCATGCATAAACAGCGATTGTTCATTAACAGTATTAGCGCTTTTTTTTTTTATTCACGTTCATGTTCGATTTCAGCCTACATGGGTGTCCATCCCCAGCTAAAAATTTCCTAGACATTTTCCCTTTACGTTCAAATTTTGCAAGTTTCACTTCGCCTCATTAACCAAAATGGGAGTAGATCCAACGGCTCCACTCTTCAAGAAGGTAATGAAGACCGTACGACAGGTCAATAATTGCAGTCAAGCCAGTTCGGAAGACGTGTTCAAGTACATGAGGAAAAACTTCCGCGTCAAAATGGATGACAACTGTTTGTTCAGTTTCATTTGTGCCGCTCTTGGGAAGGGCGCTGCTCTCGGATACCTGACGGAAGAAAACGAGAAGTACTATGTTTCTAGCCTCTGTCCAAAGCCGCCTGCGTGTTGCCCGTATCCGTCCGTTGTAAAGTGCAAAAAACCTCCCAAGCCCACGTGTCCACCTAAGTGTCCGCCGCCGCCGCCTCGTTGCCCACCCCCGTGCCCACCTCCGTGCCCACCTCCCCGATGTTCGGACATTCGGAGTGAGTCCAGCCACGGTGAACCATCAGCTTCAAGCAGGCCTGGTAGTGGTCGGGCTTATTGGGAATGAATGTTTGGTCGTTGGATATTATTTCTGACATCCCTGTTGACACGTCGACGATTGCGAACGATATAATTCTTGGAGAAACTTGGAGAAACTGTTAAAAAGTAAAAAAGAAAAAAGCCATGGTGTGGTAAAAATCATTGTCATTAATAACTTGATTCTTACTTAATACTAAAATAGTTTTGAGGGAAAAAGTGAGTTTAAGAAATCGAAAAAAAAGTTGAATTTTTACAGAAATACGTTTCAGAAAAAACTGTGTTAAACTTAACGAATAGGTGGAGTGCTGACTGTTTTGTCAATATGCATAAGTGACAAGTTTCCAATCTGGACTTAGTAGAACGGTGATGACTTACTTTTTGTTTTTTATTTACAGAATTGTAAAGGAAATCGTACGAAAATTTTTATTTACAAAATTGTAACGCAACTCGTAAAGTCGTGAACGCTTTTCAAAAGATAAATGAGAAGTGATGTTAGTCTACTGTGATCATGGCTACCTGATCGGCGGATGGACTTAAAAGAAATTGTATTCTCATTTTTTAAAATTTTGGTACCATCTAAACATGGTTTTCTCACTGAAAATGTTAATTAGATTTAAAAAAATAAAGGCTTTATATGTGATGGACGTTTTGATTACGAACAAAAAAAATAACTGAATAAACGGAATTTCTCAATTGGGCATGTTTGAACTAATAATTTTTTTAACAGCACTTTTCGCAAAAAAAAAGGTTTTCAAACAGCCTACATGGGAGTTGGCAGTGACTCTTTCATTGATTTGTCTTATTTGGGAAGGGTTTCAAACAGCCTACATAGGAGTTAGCAGCGACTGTCTTTAATTGATTTGTCTTATTTGGGATGGGTTTCAAACAGCCTACATAGGAGTTAGCAGCGACTGTCTTTAATTGATTTGTCTTATTTGGGATGGGTTTCAAACAGCCTACATAGGAGTTAGCAGCGACTGTCTTAAATTGATTTGTCTTATTTGGGATGGGTTTCAAACAGCCTAGGAGTTAGCAGCGACTGTCTTTAATTGATTTGTCTTATTTGGGATGGGTTTTCGATAGCTTTGTATTCGTACCAGAAGATAAAGGTGAAACGATCCCTGATTTAACATATACCCTATCGATTTCGGCTAATATTAGAACTCCGTGCCTAGATTATTTCGAAAATTCTCTTGACTTTACCAGTGTCTCTTTTCCAATGGAACTGCAAACTATCACGTCTACTAAACACTACTCTTGTTAATTTAATAAAAAGCGGCTTCGCCTTTTAAAAAGCATTAGGGCTCATATCCCCAAGGAACTCAAAGTAGTGAAGGTATACGAATATAAAACTAAGAGTTCACTCGAACGAAACGAAATATAACTTGAACTCAAATTTCAGGGAACAAAGATCAAGGCCTGACTGGAGCGGTAAAAGCTCATAATAGCTCAAAAACACACAAGCGTGGGCTAGTCGACAGTTTTGAAAATCAGCCCTCAGAATGGTGTAAAATGCTTCAATTTTAGCAATACTGGAGCTTTGTTTTTTTTTTTCAATCTAAATTGAAACTTAGTGAAGGAAAATAGCAAAGTCCCTTTATCAGTGACTGAACTTTATCCCTGTATCTTTCCCTTGTGACATTTTCCATAACTTGAATTTTGGCTGCATTGGGACAAAATATTTCGGCTGGGCCGATCAGCCTTTTTTCTACCCGAACCAACCCCGAGCCGATCATTAAGCGAAACTGGCCGACTGCTACCCAGGATAGGGATCGGTAATCGAGGTCGGCACAGCCTTACAAAATAAAGCTCTTGGTTGCTAACAGTTACAGACACATGTCTGCTTGTAGGGCCGAAATAAGATTTGTTGGGGCCGTGGCCCGAAGCCGAGCGTCTTGCATCCCCCCCCCCCTTCCCACCACCTAGCTACGTTAATAGTACACTTAACCTGAAACAGAACTCTAGACTACCATGTTACCATCAAAGCCACATCGCACAAGTCGCACGTAATATACTGTTATACTCATCAACAATCAACCTTTAACTTTCATAATTAGAAACTGCCTCTGTGTCTCGTCGTTGTATGGCTCTTGGCTTTTGGCCCGTTTTGTCATCCTAATGCCGGGTTCCTCAACCCCAAGTCCGATTCCTGATTTTCTTTCTGAAAAACCTTGTTCACACACCAATGCTACTGCATGCAATGTGTTGTTTGGGTAGTCCTCGTGGTTTTCGCGTGATGCCCGGTCTAAGATTGCATTGGAGTATAATCGTAGCGGAGCTTCGCTCCAAAAAAAATTAAAATATCATTTTCACTTCCTGCGAATAAATGCGTTAAATGTGACGAAGCCCCGATTTATTTGAGAAGCGTTTCTGCCGTACCATTGTTAGGCTATTGTAATTACTGCATGTTTCAGCCAAATAAAATATGAAATAAAAATAATATAAATCGGCTTGCTGGGCAACATCGCCACACTTCTCAGTATTTTTCTATAACTAATAACAAACGTTTAAAATTATTTAAGTTAAACCACTAGTCGGTTTGCTTGCTAATTTCAGTAATGCATTATTTTTAAAAATGGCCTATTTTCGAAAAAATGTAATTCTTAAAGATTTGTTACCACCATTTTGCACACAAGCAACACCAAAAAAAAAAAAAATATATATATATATATATATACGTCTTATGTTCAATTAAATGATTTTTTTTAACGTTCGATAAAAACGTAACAACTCCGTTTAATATTAACTTGAAGTTCCCAGCGTAAATTACGTTCTGTAGCTGGTTTCCGCAAAATTATTCATGCCAGGACATGACGAATCCGGAACTGTCCCCAGGGCATCCCAGGACGGCACTGTCTAAATTAAACAGATAGTTAGCATAGCTTGTTCGAATAGCTTGTGATGCTCAGGAACACAGCCACAGGGACCAAGCTCGGCGACCAAGGTTGGTTGGGTTGTTTAGGTTACTGCCTGGAGCGTAATTTGAATACCATGTACAGGTAATCATCTAAGATCAAGCCAGATCAGGGGATTATGAAGCGACATCTCGCACGACCTACACAATTAGTACATGCAACATCGTGTTTCTTCGCAACCCGAGTTACTTAAGTCAGTTTTAAAAGGCACCCCTACTTACGCTGGCGTTCACATGAGAAAAGGCGTATTAAAAAAAAAGTATACTAGCTACGATAATCTCCTTGGCAATCTCCTTTACCTTTGGAATAAGAGTCCTATAGCTGCATAATGATGAAGGTATCCGTGAAAGTCCTTGGCACACGTCTATGCAGCATGGGGAGACATCCACAAATTTTGCAACTCGTTCAGTACAACCAAACAAAACAAGAATTAAATAGAAATAACCGACGGCAGCCGGCAAGCCACCCGACCCAGTTAAAATCCAGGCTGGAAGAGACATTGGGTAGTGATAAGTGGCGTGTTTTAAGGGTAGTTGGGAATTATCATATCAGGTGATGTTGCTCGAAAAAAAATCACCTGATGGTTTTTCATTTATTATTTTAAATTTAATTTACACTCCGAGATAATTGGCTAGTAATTAGATCTGGTTAATTTTGAGTAAAGCAAAATACTATCACGACCAAACAAAATATAAGATATGTATTAGATTAAATTCTTAAATTGCATCACAGGTGAAACCATGATCGTAAGTGACGTCAGTCACGGACGACGACAGGTGAAACGGAGGGAAGTAAGTGACGTAGGTGATAACAAGTGACGTAACCTGGGATGACGAGGAAGGACGCGCAGGCAAGTTCAACAGTACCTTCCTAAACGACCGAACAGAGCGAACAGAACGCACCACTGTTAAGACAGTTCGGCTGCAAACTTGACGGCTCTCAATACTGCCCCGAATCTCAACAACTCCACACATCATGAGTTACACAACCAGCCGATCCACGAGTCAGGCCTAATTATAAAACTTTCGGGGCCTAATTACAAAACTCGCTCAACATTTAGATGTTGCCTGCAAGCCCAAACCTATTCGTCCCGAGCAGTCACGGTACCCCAGAAACTCTGTGTGCTCCCTTCTTGCTGACACCAAAAACGATTGGCACTCGCTGCCCTCTAATCTACACCACCACAAACCACATCGCCCGTCCCCACCTCGCCCTGAACAGACGGCCTTTTGGTATAGGGATCCCGGACGCGGATCATTTTATTATTACTGCTCTTTTCAACATTCTGGGAAACGAACCAGAATGGGCGCTTTGTCGAGTGCAGGCCCTTCGCTTCTATCTCAAGAAGACTAAGCCTCTTCGTAAGGTCTGCTATCAGCTTTTTATATCAGTAACGCCCGGTACAAGCGAGACGACCACAAGGATAGTCTCCACATCGACTCCAACGACCACAACATCCGGGTGACCGCGTGACTTTCTATTAAATTAGGGCCATTTCAGTTGTCCTGAGCCTTTCACAGTAACATACCCATCACCGACATTCTAGAGGCAGCCTCTGGGAGGAACCCTACTGTGTTTAAATCCCATTATCTCTGGGACATCTCCTCTCAGGACGAAAAACTTTACCCCCTTGGACCCTTCGTGGCCATCAGGCGGATTCTCTGAACCCCTTAAGCAATGCGGTCGCCTCATCCTTAGCTGGTGTATACAGACACCTTAACTTGTCGTGAACTCGACCGATTGCAAAGTTTTCACTTTTGGGGAGCCAGCTCGAAACCCTATAGGGTGCCTGTCAAGGTGGTGTCCGCCGCCTTTTGACGAGGCTGTTGAATGCTAAAAGCTCAGGTAATGTATACCTTGTCGGCATATAGTAGAAACAGAAAAATACCGGGGCCACCTGGTTGATTTTGGTTTCTATTGCCTAACCGAAAAAATATGTTACCTTCTTCCCACTCATCTCCCCTCTGTGTCGCCACGTGGGCACGACCGAGTAATAAAAGATGATACTCCAGTCGCCTACGACGTCTTATACAGCCGCAGTACGCGCAGTACTGATGTGCAGTCGGTCGCGAGGCTGGCAGGCTCCTAGAACTCTAATCTGTGGATCAAAACAGCATAGCAGAAGGAGAATGCTATAAGCTCAGGTAATGTATATTTTCGGTTAGGCATTAGAAACCAAAACCAACCTAACGGTCCTGGTATTGGTGTTTATCGTTTTTGTTGTTAGTTAGGTTAAGTTTGGTCACTTATCTCTCTCGAATTTCATCAAACTGGATAGTTGTTAGGAAACGACTTTCGTAGCTTTTTTTTACTGCGACTTTTTTCCACGACTTTTTTCTACGGCTTTTTTCCGTGACTTTTTCCGTGGTTCCCCCCCCCCCCCCCTAGTCATGAGTTCCCCGATGAAGGCAGATGATTTTTTTTTTGATGGAAGACTGTGGTTTGTTTAAAAGCTCACCGATGCTTTTAAAGCCCTTCTAAATTGATTACTCAGGGCCAATATACCACCCTAAAAGACGCGCAACAATAGTTACGGGGGGAACAACAATAGACGTGCCGGTTGAGCTCATCTCCTAGGCAACACCGAAGCCATATTGGTCTTACTTAAAACCTCAACGTCTTGTTGAAAAAAAACTTCGTGGGGGAAGGCTCCGTAACTTGTGAGGCCAGCCCCATTCCTAACATGGATGGTGGGGCTGATTGGTTGGAAGTTTAAATTATTTATTCAGAATGCCGTAAAAATTGAAAACACCCGACTGAGAGTCAGCATGTATCCCGTCAAAAGAATTTTTCAAGTAATATTTTCGTAACTTTGTCAAATCCACAGCCGACCCTCACGTTATCATCCGTCTAAACCGTCTGGTCAAGTTTTTACATTTTTGAATTTTCGGAACCAAAGCCTGTTTCCCCTTTACAAACACCATCTCAGGATTTCGTCGACATGGAGTGTACCTGCGGCTGCGGCTACAATCAATGTACTTACTGGGCACTGGTCTTAGGCTACGCTACCCTCTTCATGCTCGTTGTTGTGCGAGGTTTGGGTCCCAACCCAAGCATTCGTCGCCGTTGTTAAAAGCAAGCAACGTTTCGAGTCGCTTTCCTCTGCCATCCTCAAAGGGATTAAAGGGAGCGACTTCTCTGGCGCCAAAATGCAACGATGCAGCAGCCGGCAGCGAACACAAGCAAGGCCAAGACTCCTCAAGCGATTACGGCCAAGACATCCGACGAAAGTCGAACAACGCTGTTAGCGTCTCATGGGTACATCGTCAGGAAGACCATAGGACACGGATCCTACGCGTCAGTGAAGGTAATTAGCATAATTTGCGACCTTGGATGTTATGTCAAACAACACACCAACAATAAGCTAGTTGTAGTTGGTTGAAAGAATTGGTTGGTTGTTAGTTATTCGCAAGTTGTATTGGTTGCCTTAATTCGAATTTCACCGGGAAGGGACGAGTTTCACGGCCATGCAAAAAAAAAAATTGCAAATTAAAGCACCAGGCAACCAGATATTTTATTTTTTATTTTATTTAACTGGCCACATTTCTTTGACATGTACCTAGCTCAAAGCTGAAAGAGTGTAGTCAGCAAAAATAATATATTTTGCTAAGTTTTTAGTTTTTGTCAAATAACTAGTGAACTAGAGATTTCAAATTTTCATCAGTGAAAAGCTCTTTTTAAGCCAGTTAAAATGGCAAACTTTAATAAAAATATTGTCAAAATGTTGGCCCGCGATAATTTAAGGCTCCCACACGCGCCTGTAAACCAAACAATTTGCATGGCCTTCTGTACTGTCATTATGAGGAGTTGGTGAGCTAATCTACTTAATGGCCACCCAAAAAAATTGTATTTTGAATTTGCATTCTCAGTCTGGCAAAGCTTAAGTATCTCTTCTCGCCGTAATATGCGTCCCCTCACTCCCTTCGCCTGAAAGTGTTCTGAGAAATGCTTCTAGGAGGAAGAGATGCGTTATTCGTTGAGTATTTAAGACAGATCAAACCCTAGTCCTGGTTGTCTGTTTCTTTTCTGAAACTCTGGTTTCAGACCTTAGTCCCGTGAATTATCTGATCTGAAAATTATCTCGATTATCTGTTATTATTTATGTTAGGTTAGTTGCATTTGCTCGAAATTTTTTGCAGTCGGCAATGAGTTTCGTGAGCCTATGTACCTAACCCTAGTTTTAACCCTAATGCTACTGCCCATTAGGGCGCGTTTACGCAACGACTTGCCTTTGCATTCTCGCAGCTAGAAGCCAGAAATCGTACTGAAATTCCAACATGGCGGCGGTTTTAGCTATGACGATTCGCAATGAAAACACTTTAATGCGTGTTCAGAAGGGACTGTAAATTTCGTCGGGAGGAATTCGTTATCATATTGTCACGGATTATAAGACTTAAAGCATTTACTCAAAAGACGTCGGATTTAGCTAATCCAGATAGCGTCGTTACCATGGCAACGACAACTTTGCCATCGTGATTAAATTTTCGCTGCGAGAATGCAAAAGCGAGTTGTTGCGTAAACGCGCCCTTAGATTTTATTTAAGCAACGACATCCTTTTGCATTCTCGCAACTAGAATTTAATGGCGATGGCAGAGGCGTTGATGCCATAGTAGCAACCATCTGGATTAGTTTAATCCGATATTGTTAGGGTAAATGCTTGCAGTCTTACAATCCGTGGCAAAAAGGTAAAGAATTCCCCCTGATGAAACTTTTCCCAGTCGCATCCGAACTATTATTATTTGACTGTTTTTGTCCCGTACCAACTCGTTCTTCTGAAACCGCCGCCATGTTGGAAATTCGGATAAATTTTAGCTACGAGAATACAAGGCGAGGCCGCGGCATGAGTGGATATAGTATTTATTGTTGTATTATTTGGATGAGTTATGAGTCGCAATGAGTGACTCTATTAGGGGCAAGATCAGCAGTGTACTGGCTGGAGTCCCGTCACAAATGTCGTCACACAAATTTTGTTTGTTTTGCCTTTTTTGTTACCCCCTTCTTCACAACCTCTCAACCACCTTAAAAAATAATGTTACAAACGTCGACGCTTCCCCCTCCCGACCCCTCTTCGTCAGATGAGGGAAACAATTTGGGAAAAATAGGCGTTTTTTTCGTTAAATTATACTGTGAATTTTGTTCGAAATGTCTGATTTTTCTTTATTATCTCGATAGTTTTGATAGTTATTATACGCGTGGTTTGACAAATTTACTGACCCTACCCCTGGTCCGAAACTGTCGCACTCCGTGAATTCTACCCACACCCATGATAATTCTACCACTTCGGTTCCAAGATGCCCACTGACTGGCACGAATCTCACAAGACATAAAAAAACCGAGAAAATTTTAATTTTCAGTCCTCATTTACGGACCTTGTTCACCTAAAATGTAATAAAGAAAATGATGAGTGTAATGTAAAACATTTAAAAACCCTAAACCAGCAAATAATTACAATAAAAAACACTAAATGAAGAGCAGCAACTTAACTGCTGCAGCTTAACTACGCGGCCATGTTGGAAAGACGTCATATCCAGAATTCATAAATTCATATTTACGCTTAAATTATTATACAGATTAGCCCAATACTGCATGCTTGAAAATTTCGTGGTGGTGTACGATTCCAGATGTAGCCTAATTTTTTTCATGATTTGAGTTTTGCTAACGTCTGTTAGATGGTTCGTCTTGTTATGATGTTTAGCAACAGCATACGCTTCGTTCTCCTTCACCAGGGCCTTCGCATGATCACGTTTGCGAGTGCCCAAACCCCTATTGCATTGGCCTAGCCTACATTGTACATACTGTAGATAAAGGGGCAAGTTTGGCAGCCAATAACATAAACAACATCTCTACGTGAATCATGGCCGTGTAGTAGAGGTTTTTATTACCTCGTGTTCCCCTTCCACAACTCGTTCTTAGTCGCGACGTCATGCGGCCAATTGTCGTACGAGTGATCCCTTTTGCGAAAGACGTACGCAAAAAAAATGCTGTGTTGTGTTTTCGCCTGTGTAAAAAATATCGCTTGTACCGGAACTAGTCGAAGTGCGTATCAGTTCCCTAGCAGTAGCATTTAAGATTTGACAATGTTAAATCAACAGGTTGGAGACAGATAGCGAACTCCACGGCTTCTCTCCTTGATGACTTCGCAACAAACGGTGGAACGCAAAACGAGATTTGCTACATGTTTTTTTCTTTTCTTTTTTCAGGTTGCATACTCTCGTCGTCTGCGATCAAAAGTGGCCATTAAAATAATATCCAAAAGGAAAGCTCCCGCAGAATTTGTACGGAAATTTCTTCCTCGCGAGTTGGGGCTAATTAAAGTCCTGCACCACCCACATATTGTCGCATTTTATCAATACATCGATACGCCAAACAGGTAAGAGTCGACTGTTACTAAACTATTCCTGAATTTCGAAGGGGAGAATCTATATATATATAATTACGCAAGATCCGCAAGCCATCGGCAGCGCAGCAGCAATCTGCATCTGTTGCAGCTGCATACAATGCCATCTCTGGCATCGACCAACCGAACGGCAAATTATAAGAGTAGCAGCCAAGCCCCGCTGAGATAGTAGCTGCGCCCGGAACGCAACGGCCTGCAGCGCGAACATACGATGCCATCTACCGACCGAACGGCAAATTAAATGGGGGGGGGGGAGCCAGACGGGAGGGGAGGGAAGGGGAGGGGAGCGAGACGCCGTGGATTGAGCGAGCGACGCGCGCGACTCCGATAGTATTAATATTAATACGGCTGCAAACTCATTCTCGTTGCTTTTTAGGTTTTGGACCTTTAAGTTAACGAAAGTTTGTTTGTGTCAGTATATTTACTTTTCGAACACATGAGCTTTCCGTCCCGTTATTTTGGATGGCTTAAACATGGTTTTATATATAGCTGCCTTGTTCAACAACTTAAAAAGCTGAAACAAAAAAGTTTGGAATATCCATGGTCG
This sequence comes from Lithobius niger, assembly GCA_023313725.1. Taxonomy (NCBI): domain Eukaryota; kingdom Metazoa; phylum Arthropoda; class Chilopoda; order Lithobiomorpha; family Lithobiidae; genus Lithobius; species Lithobius niger. The sequence goes on from JAHWFP010088991.1 coordinate 119,799, forward strand.
TGTCTCGTGGTCTTCAACCATCGGTGTCGCGCTTGTCTTTAGATATCATTTCATGTGTAAAGACTCAACTTGGTGTCACGATTCATGTCATGTTGATTAATTTCCCTGAAATGTAGGAAGTTTGAAGGTGACTTATCTCCAGAACCCCTTTCCAATTTTATTGATTTTTCGAACTTAAAAGGCTGGTTATCACCAACAGAATATCTTATAGAATCTACCGTGGCGCCATCTAGCGGCCGCGATATCGATACCGTTTATAGATTGCTCCTAGGTGCACGAGGACGTGACAAATTTTCATTCTCTGTTTAAGGAAGCATGTGGCTTGTTCGTTTCTTCGCCTGTTGTAAGCAAGTGCTAAATAGTGTTAGGGCGCGTTTATGCAGCCACTCGCCTTTGTATTCTCGCAGCTAGAACTCAATCGCGATGGCAAAGGTGACATTGCCATGGTAACAACGCTAAATGGATTAGCTAAATCCAACATCGTTTGAGTAAATACTTTCAGTCATATAATCCGTGCCAATAATATAAAGAATTCCTCATGACGAAACAATTTTCCCAAACGCTTCTGAACTAACGTTATTTGCTGTTTTCGTTGCGAGGCGGCAGACATAAAACCGCCGCCATGTTGGAATTTGAGGTGATTTCTAGCTTCTAGCTGCGAGAATGCAAAAGCGAGTGGTTATTAACAGCCACTCACAGCCCAAGTTCCTTCCTAACTCGTAACAATATCCGTATGGGTTCTATTGGGTACAGTAGCCTACTACGGATGCCATTTTAAGTTTGATACCACTGGGTCCAATAGCAACTTGGTCAGTGGTCATTATCAGTACGAAAAAAAAATTAATGCTCATCAAATGCTCTTAAGGTCAGTCAGACGAAAAAGACTAGGGGACCCGTCTTTACATATAATTTGCTTTAAAAAAATGATTCGTGTAAAATTTGACAGCTTTCATGTACAATTTGAGGCAAAAACACATCTCCCTCCCCCCCCCCCCCCATCCCCGGTCGTCTTCCACAAGGAAATAAGATAACATGATCTGAAATATGATTTTATTTCACTTTTTGAAAACTGCATTGATACTATACCCAAAACTTCTTCAGTAGTGCACAAAGGACTTCGTTCAAATCCCTCCTTTAAACAAAAGTTCCAAGAAATTAACTTTTAAAAAAGCAGTTCACTTTTGAACTACACTGTAAACCTATTTTTTCTACTGAATTTTATAGCCCTAAAGTGCTAAGGTCGAATTGCTAGGGTGCTTGTGTTTGTCTGCATTGTGTTCACAAATGAGGTTTTTCCATTTTTTTCCAGGGTGTACTTGGTAATGGAATTGGCTGAAAATGGAGATCTGTTTCAAGTCTTGCGCGCCAACTACGTGCCCGAGATCCGTTCAGCCATTTGGTTTTGCCAGATTTTGGATGCTGTTAATTACTGTCATAACCTGGGGGTCGTACACAGAGACCTAAAATGTAAGTGCCTTTTACGCAGGATCTTTCAAGTGTAAGTGCTCAGGGAATAGACGATCGGTTTCAGGTACAAGTACTCAATTCCAATTTATTCCTTAATGCTAGGCTAGGGGACCAAGCACAGAGCATCACATATTAGGCATCAGTTCAAGACAAGCTCGTACTGACCCTAAGCCCAGAGAGGTCCAACCGTTTCGTTCGACCTCTCCCTAACAAGTCCTCGATCGAGTGCTGCAGATCAGTATTTATACGATCGCGAACAATAGATCTAGCCTCAGGGTTTACGTCACGTGACGGTGAACTGCATAGGTCCGGTTCCTGCTGGTTTAGCCAGCAGGCACCGTT